>KK502505.1:754931-796152 GCA_000688735.1 Glossina austeni | reverse complement strand
TATATATATATATATATATTCATTAAAATATTTTCCACCACTTTCTTCAACTGTCTCCCATCCTTCTGGCAATATGGCGGTATCGTGACGAAAGAGGGAAAGTATTGGTACGGCAGCGAACCAATCACCAACCAAGCAAGACTGCCAAGATGCCTACCCGAGATTTGCACGCGACGTTTTCGCGAATATAACTTTAGTGGGCCCTTTTAACGAACACTGGGTAATAACTATTTTATGCACGAGTCTTACAATGTCTATGCTATCTCATTATGATTCTTAGCTGACGTGTACAAAAAAATAATACACTTTCCTGCAAATAGAAGAGTTTACTCACAAAAAATTCAATTTGACGGTAAGTGTCAAAGCTTCACTTATGTACACATTTTTTAAATTTTTGTTAAGTTCAACATTCCCGAAAAAACATCATTTAGTTCAATGTCATATATTTGCTTATTGTTTTTATTATTTTATTAATATTAATGATCAATTCAAAAGTAATTTTTGTTAATTAAAATAATAAATAATATGAAAAAAGATGTTGTGCGTTCCTTCCAAAAACTCTTTTTCATGCATTCCGTACAAAAACAAAACGTGTCAGTACACTAGTGAGGCATATGACGCACGAGAACGATTAGGCTTTAATTATGATCCCATCGTTAAATTTATACTTTACTTGTTTAAATCTAGCAAAAGTTGCGAGCTACTTGCGAAAATGTGTTGACATTTTTCTGGTTGCACCCTACAGCACCCTACATGTGGGTGTTATCGAGAAGTACCGAAGAAAGATCATAGCAATCGGTTCAGAATCATTTTCTTCATCGGTATAAGCATGTCTATCCGTCTGTCCGCCTGCCCGTTTGTCTCCCCGAGTGTCCTTTGTGTTCACTCTGTAGGTCGCAATTTTCAAAATATTTTAATCAAATTTGATAGACATACGCGCTGTCATCCAGAGACCAACCTTAATGAAAATGGATTGGATCGGAGCATCGTCACGATGACTTCTTTTTTCTTTTTTTGAGAAACTCGTTATCTTAAAAAATATCGAATTATCCAAATTTTCTCAACTAAAATCGCCGAGCAATCGTATTTCGGAATGCTAAATTGATTTGGATCCGCTGGCCCGAAGTTTAAAAAACTCCCTGTTACATAAACATTTCTGCGAAAGGTAAGTCCTATAAGGTAAGTCTTTATAAAGGAAAAACTTGAAAATGAGAATTGTTCTTTCACAGCAATTTGACATAAAAACAACGGTACCAACTTCTGACTAAGTCTAAGTCTATTTCTCGGACCCCACACGGTATCAAGGTAAGCCTTCATGTGGTACCACAGTCCAATTTTTGGTAGTTTGCGACGAAAATAGAATAGAACTACATAAGGTCTTTATTAATTTACAGATTTGGGTCCTCATCCATATAATCTTTCTCGTAGAAATTATGCTTTTAGATGGAAATAAAATATTTTATCACGACAGTGAATGAAGAACGAAAGGCGAAAAAGTGCAAGGTCTCGAGTGCACCGCCTTACCCGACCATTGCCTGTTGCTTGGATAGTCTTAGTTGACAGATCTTTGAGAGAATTTTAGAATTCAGGGGTCCAAATGTATCAAAAACGCTAATTTGAAACAATTGCTTCTAATGCAGCCATCAATTATGAGCTTAAACTAATTTTATTAAATAACTGTAACATCCAGGATAGGTAAACTAATAACTATACAGTGGGTCGCGGCCAACCCTTAAGTACCCTACATCATTCTATAGTGATTCATATGACGACTTTTTAAAATAAAGTATTATATGGAAAGTGGTGGAAAAGGTCGGCCAATGCGAACCATTTTCATAATTAGTAGTGCTCGGGCCAGCACGCCTCATCAACATATTTCAAAAATTATAATTGAAAATTCTAAAAACTGAAAACAAAGATAAAAGACAGACAGACAGACAGATGGACAGATAGCATAAATTGAGAAAATATTTCTGAACGTCCAGAACATAACTTTGAATCGATTGGTGTAATAAGAGATGGATCTTTCTCAAGTTCTTCGGGGCTTTGCATACGTCCGCCCAAAATTAATACATCTTTCTACTACAAGTGGTGTAGAATACAAAAAGGCCAAAAAATGTAAAATTCTAATGGTATTTCATCATTTCCCCTTCTTCCAAGTATTGAACTGCGTGCGAACGCATTATGTACATTGCGGCACTCGCTCTCTCTTTCTCCATCTTTCTCACCCTCTTGTGCAGGTTTGTCTGGTCCACGCATGCGCAACAAATAGATAAAAAAATCTATCTTTTGAATGTTTTCAATGCATTCACTTTCATTTATTCACATAAGCAATTTTTAGGTTAAGTGGTACTGACTGAAAAATGTAAAAGCGAAACTGAAACTTCACTATAGATATTATATATAAGTATATATATATTTATCTATATATATAAATTCTATGCATACTGTAAACAATTCACCCTATGTGGATGATAAATATTCAAGTTAAAGTAAATAAAACCGAAACCTGTCATTTAATTGCTCGTGCAAAACTCCGCCATACCTATTAATAACCGTTTAAGTGTACATTTAAGGTAACAACTGAAAATTATTTTTTAAAACAACTTTTCCATAACATGTTTCGTTCACATTTTAGATGTAAAAATAAATTATAGCTTTGAAGAAAATTATGTTATGTTGATGTTAACAATTTAAGAAAACTTAATAAACGATGCGGTAAATTTATTAAATACGACAGATAGTCGATATAAATTGCTACCATATTCGTCGTAAATGATGAGCTATTACAACTAGAAGTGTGTGCTGTGAGAAAGAAAGAAACAAAGAAAGAAAGCTGCATTCAGTGAAGTATAAGATGAACTTCGGATACCCTTCATCTAAGCTTAACAAGGCTCCTCTATTAATGAACTAACGGTTTTCATATAATTCTTTATTTAAAGAGAGTTTTGAGATCAATCACTTCAATACGACACGCTTAAGGATGCTATCCTTTTTAAATGTATCCTTAAGATTTCAAGCAGGAGACCTAACTTTTCGCTTTTGATGAGAAACGAACAGGCAGGCGACAATTTGTGAAATTTTAAATATCCTGAGCAAATGGATTTATATCGTGGCATATATCGTCAACCCCATGGTGATAAGGCCACAGTAATTAAATATTTTATCGGCTTCCGAGAAAAATGAATATTTCGATATCGTGATATCGTGATCATCATAATTCGTGTCAAAAGAGGGTGACAAATGGGCTATGTAATGATGAGAACGCCACGCACAAATCGTTTACTAGATATGTGAAAATTTCTTAGCTAAGAAAGGTTTGACACCAGGCAAGTACTGCTCTCTTTTATATCCCTACTAATATTCGTTGATTCGAAATTCGCTGTTGAAAGCAAGCATATCTGAATGGAACATTTTAGTAAGCTCTAGAGACTTTAAAAATTACACTCAGTGAAAAGATTCAAGTCTTCCAGCGAATTTAGTACCTAAGCCTAGGCAAACGATATACGTAATAACCTAACTTGTTCTTCGGAGTAATTAAGCCTTTGGTAGGTCAGTTAATTGCTGAGATTTGATGTTCATATGATCTTTTTCTCTGTACTGATTCATTGTTTTTTGAAGCATGAAAATTCACCCAAGACATTATGAAAATACAAACTGAACTCCCACTCGATACCATTTAAAATAAAAATTTTGTTGGGGAATGATGCCATTTGGCGAATCGAAAGTATGGACAATTTTTTCGACTTACGAAAGATCTTTTTCCACACGTGTTTACATTTGCTCACTTATTTAAAAACTCTTTTTAATAATTATTTAAAAACAAATAAAAACACTGATTACTGACTGTGTGAAATAACACTTTCACCTGCAATGTTTAAATCCAAGTAGAGCCAAAGCCGAACTAGATTTTACCACGAGCTAGTCTTCCTCTTCCTTTAAAAAAAAACAAGGACAAGTACTATAGTAGGCCACGGCCCACAATTAAACACCCTACACCACCTCGTTTAATGCAGTCGTGAATACAACGACTTCTCAAAATTAGGCCTTATGTGGGGAGTAAACAAAAAAGTGATCTTTTTCGAACCATTTCCAACAGCGTTCACCCTTGTGCCAAAGCATGTCTGTTTACCAAATTTCATCAAAATATCTTAAAAAATGCGACCAAGAAAACAAAGCAGCCAGAGGCACAGAAAAGCTAAGATCGATTCAGAAAGTGACTCTGAATCGATTGGTGTAATAGGAGATGGGTCCTTCATCCGCGTAAGCTTAATATACCCTTCCGCCAGAAGTTCACTGCACGTTAAAAACACTGCACTGGGAAGTGCTAGCCCAAGTGGCTTACTCATCGGACTCGAGTTCTTGCGGCTACCACGGCTGGTCATGCACTTGTTAAGCACGTGAACGAAAGCCCAAAGGCATGGCATCCACAAATTATCAGCCAAATGGAAAAATCACATAGCTAGAGATGGCCAATAACTCAAATAAAACACTTTTTCTTTTCAAAATGTATTTTCTACACAAAAATTCCTGTTTCATATTTACACACCTATGTAGAAAGATATTATGCTTAGCTTCAATGCTGTCTACAGTCTGGTTTATTTCCGCGAGTTTGCTTTCCTCCAAAGTTTTACTTTTATTCATATACGATTTCTGCAAAGTTTCATAGGATAACACAAACGTTCGTTATCTCTTTAATGCGAATTCACATTTAAAAAATAATTATTTTAAGGCGAAATGCTTAGCCATCTAACATTTCAATACTGTAAGAACTTTTTTATAGCGAAATATTTATAATTTACTTTCAAGTAAAGTAAAATAATATCATGAAAAGTTCGCCTTATAAACTGCCGTTTCTGCTTAAACTTAAGCTTTGTTGGCATTCAAAATCTGAAAGTAAAAATTCTTTATCGATTGATTCGAACGAAATCATATTCGATTTAAACTTAAATTTTCTTTTTTTTTTTATTATCTTGAATTCATATTGCGGCTTCGAGAAATTACGTCCAATCGATGACGACTTAACAATACTTTATCAGTAGCATTCATAACCGCAATACGAGATAATATCACGATGTGTGAGCTTTTATTACAAGTAAACATACTTAAGCGTAGCTTAATATGTCCGGAAATTAATCTAGTTATCGCCATAAAATGTAGAAGTAAAGGAAAAAAAGTAACAATTATGTAAAGGAAAAATTATCTCATAACTGATAGCTCAATTTTCCATTTTTAGATTGTTGTTGTATTGCTAATGAATCTAAAGATCGTTTTATCGATCTTAATTTTTAATTAATATGCGATCTGAGGGAGCCACCATGGAACAGTGAAAATACAGTGAAGCTGTACAGACAGTTAGGTAAGCTTTGTCTGTCCGCCTTGTTCTTCATCAGCGCAATACGAACGCGTGTAGTCTTCCTAGTAACTATCGGCAATGTGTCCGACAACCAGGAGAAACCATTTCCCATTATTCCCCGATGTGGCCAGCCTACAATGGTTTGTGTCGAGAGTTCGAGATTGCCGAATAATAGGCTTTTGAAAAAAAGTTTGGTGCCAAGTTTGCAAATCTCTCCTCTGACACTTTCATCTACAAAGTGTGATCAGCTCCTGCAATTGCAGCCGACGATTATCCAATAAAACGCAGTCTATAGATTTTCTGCATCGCTTCTGATCTGGTCATCCCATTGGGCCGCTATAATCTTTGTCGTGGCAAATCTGTGACCTAATGTTTACTTATGCCCTACACCATTTGTGGTACAGCGGCATATTAAGTTTGTGCGGATGTTTGTGCGGAAGGATTCGAGATAGACCCACCTTTTGTTATGCCCATCGATTCAGAATCATTTTTCGCATCTATCTAAGCTCGCCTGTCCGTGTTGTTTTCTTGTGTTCAACCTAAAAGCCGCAATTATCCAGATTTTTAATAAAATTTGGTACACCGGTGTTTTGGCCCAAGGGCTAGCGCTATTCAAAATCGTTCGGATGGGACCACTTTTTCGCCCATAACCCGCTCTTCTGAAAAGCCATTATATGAATAACTGTAGGGTGGTGCAGCGTATTTGATGGTGGGCCGTCGTCTCCTACGGTGTGCTTCCTTGTTTTTTTTTTTAAAGGAACAGGAAGACTGCAACGTAGTAGAATCTAGTTCGGCTTTACCTCTAGTTGGATTTAGACCATAGTACCATGTCACTAAATGATCATGAGTTGTTGGCACACTTACAGGTTCACTGTGGGCAGCCACTGCGTGGCAGTTGTCAACTGTTTTTACAATCAGAGCAATTTTTTTCGAACTATGACCACTATTTGCACATCTGTTCGGGTACCTCTAGGAATACCTTCGTGCGGTTATTCTAATGATAAAATCATATAAAGATTTTCTTCAACTCTTTCACGTATCATTTATATCAAGCGACTCCCAAGTAAAAGAGATTTAAGTTTTCTGGACTTGTAAAGCATATGCGCTTCATGCGATCACCTATGCGTTGCAGGCAAAACAGTGAAATGCACATGCATTCCACAAAAATATATGTGCATACATTTGAAGAAGAAAGTAAAGGAATTCAGTATTAATTTCATTTCTTTAAATGAAAAAAGATACGCATACGAAGAATCGAATGTGCCTGCGGAGAATTTAGTACAAATTACAATAAGTTCTCAGATAACATTATGCGGATTTCTTAATAGTTTTTAATCGACAAGTGTTTTTTTCTTTAACCACAAGTGGCTGTTTCGATACCCAATACAATTTATGCTCTTTGTGGTGGCACCATTTTTCTCCCATACTTATAAGCATTTTGTTTTTATTGTCGTCATTTATAAATATTTTTCATTGCGATGAAAATGATATCAAGAAGTAATGTTTTTTTTTTTTTTTTTTGCTTTCCGAGTGTATCAAAATATCAGATATTTTTGAAGTGTACACACTTGCTTATAACGATCAATTGATATTAATAGAGACATAAATTTCATAAGAAATTTTTAATTCTACAAAGTAAGTGTAGTTCGAAAAGTATCGAAATCGAGTAATAATGTAAAAATAAGTTGAACGATATCGTATCTATTCCGAATGCTGGTTCAAGTGGCATATGGAGAGTAACAGTAAGATAATCATCTTATTCTATTTGTGATGTCTGAATGGACGCAATGATCTTCCCGGTCAGCATAAATATATGAAGCATTGTCTATCTGTTTGATCGTTACATAGAGCTAAGCATAGAGAGAAGATATGAGCCGAGTAAGTAAGAAGCCCGACTACCAAGTCAGTGTTCGCGGTAGAGTTGGCTATGGTGAGTGCTCAGTAGATATAAAGGCTTAAGATTTATCGATGTGGCACACACTCTTATAGGTGCAGCCACCATCTTCCTATTCTTTCCTCTTTCCTAATACACGAATAGAAGCCATTCTCTGAGAGATTCGTGATATTAACAAAGACATTTTATAAATCAAGAAAAGAAAAGGAAGAGCATCTCTCTCTCTCTCTCTCTCTTTCTCTCTGTCCACGTCTTATAAAATACATACTAAAATACCTTAATGAAGAACTCTGCAGGAAAATGATTGCTGATTTTCTGTAGCGTGAATTAGACGCTTTCCTCTTGGACAACAAGCTGTGGTTTTAACAAACTGCTGCACCAGGCAATACGTCTCACGCCACCATCAACTTACTGCAAAAAAAAGTTCAATCTCCAAAAAGTCTAGCTGAGCTTGCCACAAAGATCACGCGATATAACTCTCTTGGACAAAAAAATACAACACATAGTCCTGATAGCCTCATTAACAAAGTTTAGTCGAATTGTTGGCGAAATAAGGGCGGATTTATGTGGAAGAGTGACAAAAATTATTGTTCGAGGATTGAATCTTTACAGAAGTGCAGGAGCGGCCTTTTACATGAAATCGTTTTTAAATAAAAATGGTATGATGCCATATCTGACGCGACCTTCTCGATCGAGAAAACGATCACAAATTTTTATGAACAAAATAATGTAAAATTTCCGTGGAAAGACTCGAATGAAGAGACTGATAAACCGACTGTTTACAAAAACCTGCATACTAAGACTTGGATCTACGCGTAAAATCGGGAAACAACCGACCAATCGAGTGAATATCGTCGAAAAGCGGTTCCAAGACCTTGGTCTTACTTTTTGGACACAATTAAAATTTATAGGTTTGGCGATTACTCAGTACATTCTAATAGCAATTTTCTCTTCGTTCTATTAACTTTTGCGATCGTGTTAGTAGGGGGCTCATTATGTCTAATTTTCACCGTAATTCTTGAAATCAAAAATACTCGACAAATTTCAATTTTCTCTACCGCTTTCATCACTCACGGAAATTCCAAAAGAATGCATCGATGCAATGCATCCTAATGAAAAGCATACACAAACGAAGTCATTTATGGTCCTTTATATAAAAGTTAACCTGACTTAGAGAGCTGTCTAGTATCCTTGATATCCTTTTCTAAAAGGAACACTACAGCCTTTTACGTGCATGAAATCAATTTGTTGTTTCATGTAATAGCTCATAAAAAGTTTGCAGTTGTTTTGCTGTCAAGTTTGCGTTAATTTTATTTTGCGGTTTTGTCATGTCATTCAATTTTATGCCTGCAGTTTTGCGTTTTTGTCTGTTTACTATGTTTTTGCATAATTAATCTGTTAGTTTATTGATATTTCTGAACTTGTCGGATTTTTTCATTCTCTTCTTCATAGATGTCAAATAGCATTTTCTTGTTCTTTCAAATACAAGCAAAAGTAGATGGAAGGAAGGCAAGAATAGAATTTAATAATTAAATGTTAACAAAATAAAGAAAAATATTGCATTCTGCTCTTCCTTCTATTTCTTTTCCTGTGTTGGGGAGAGCAAATGTCAATGCAGTAGCGAGCACTCTGTCGGTAGAGACGTCCCTTACGTCTTTGCTGCTTACTTGCTGCTATTGGCAGAATTGCACATTTTGGATTTGTGGTTTCAACGAGATAATGCAGTATGCCATGAAACTACCTTGGAACGATTCCTATATGTAGGGTGTCCCAAAATTTACACAATATTTGAATCAAGTAGAAAGCAACTTCTTTTTTAATTGTAATTTTTTTATTGCGGAATATGTGGAATATCACGTCCAACAAATGGCCTCCGCTGCTTTGCATTCTTCTAGCGAAATTCTGTTCATCGAAACGAGAGAGTATACGCGAATGTCTCATGAGTTGTTCCACGGCTTGTATGGCATTTTGCACGGTCCTCTTGAAACCACCCGTCCTTCACATCAGTAGCATTCAGTGTTGGGTTATCACAGTACGATATCGAGCGCCAGAAAACCGTCATTGCTTGACCAGCCTAATTTTCGCGAAAGTATGGCCAAACGTTCGTTATTTTTGAAATGTTGTTTAACACGCTGCTGCATCGTGGCATGCTCCATTTTTACTAACTTTAAATAATTTTTCGGGTTGGCAACAGTTTACCACATAAATGACCGCAAATTCAAATCTCGCGTAAATTTTGCGACCCCTTTTCAATATGCGTGCGGTATACGAAACCGAATAGTTTGAATATTTTTTCAAAACTCAAACCGCTGTTTATCGAACATTGAATTGGACAAAGCATTATCGTTTAAAAAAAAAAAATGGAGATGATACAATAAGTTGGAAGATCAAAATCGTAGTGCTTGCTCGGGGAGCCGTTAAAGCCGACATTGCAGCAAGTATTCTTAACGCCTATCAAGACGCCTGTTATTGACGCAATAGTCAGTGCACTCGCATCCATCGTTACACCTAGGCTTGCGGAAGAACGTTGCAGATAAGTCTTTGAGCTTTCAGAAAGCGTTGTTATACGCCACAACCTGGGCCATATTTACGAGATATTTCTCATGCTAATAAATCTCTCTTTCAATCGCCAACGCACTGTTTGCCTCGGCGGAAACTTCATCTAATGACGATGATACCCAACAAGAAAGGGATCCTTATGTGGATGATCTCAAAAGAGCAGTTGTCCTTCCGAACCGACTTCATACTCTTCTGACAGAGGATGGAAAACAATGTGAGAATGTGTGGCAGCACCTTAAGTAACATCATTCTTACCATAGCGTTGTTTGGGTTTAGTAGTGAATATCGAAGCTGGCGGATTGCCATAGTCCCCTTAAGACAAATTCAACTCATCTATACGTTTTTTATAGCGTTAGGCTAGTTGTTGTCTCAGGCAGATTTCAAAAATTCAGGTTTACTAACTTTTTAAAATTTAATGGACGTACTTACTCTCTCCTTGTAACACCATTAACTGCAACTATTTTTGTGGCACTTCTCCTCCCCCGCCATCCCCTCTTTTCCTTCTCCTCTCTTTCTCACTTTCCTTTCTATAATATGAGTGGTGTTCGACTTGCAGGAGTAGTAAGAAAGTGTTGCTTTTTTATGAGTTCTTGTCTTTCTAATGAATGGTAATTTTATAGTAATATGTGTACATGTGTATGTTTATTGGAACGTGTGCAGAAGTAAAATGTTAACGTCTTCTGCCGTACTAAACATTGGCATTCATACAAGAGCTTTGGATTTTATTACACGTTTTTATTTTAAAAATATTTATTGTTCATAATAATATTTTATTAGTATTTTTATTTATAACTGTACACACTTATTTACACGTTTACTCAAAGCCAATAAATATTCTACAGAGATTTCTTCAAAAATAGCGGCATCACGTTCAGAGTTCACTTCAAAATTTATGACTTCGGTTACTTTGAATTTTAGTAAAACTTCAACAACACACCTGCCTGTACAGCGCTTCTTGGATCTTGTGGGAGCAAAGTTGAAAATTTTTCAAATTTATTTAATTAAATTTCAAATATATTTTCATAAGACTGGAATTCCATTCTTAGGTGGAGACCCAGCACGGATTAAAAGAAATTTCGAAATAAACTGAAATTTTTTGTCTACAGAGTTTCCAATCAGGTTGTAGAAAGGAACGAGAAATTTGTGAGTCAAGGAATTTCTTGAAACTCCACGGAGTTTCAGTTCAATGCATTGTCACCATTTCTCCTCATATTACTTCTCAGGTTCGCAAGTATTTGCATAGACTTGATCAAACCTCTATGGAATGTGTGTGCAGTAGTGTGATTAAATAGAAACAAAGCCTGCAAATGATTCATCTTCCGATGCTTTCCTTAGGTTCTCTATGGAAAATTTTCCGCTAACAGAAGGTTGCGCATGTTATAAGTTCGAAGTAATTTTTTTGCAAAGCAAATGTAATTTGTTCAGGGGATGAGAAGAAAGCATGGAAACCCACAGAGCAAATGACTGCATTCTAGTGGGTGTGTGTGTAATCGATAAGTGTGAAGCGTTTACTGACTGAGTGCTAAGCTACGAGCCGCACCCAGATTTGAACCCATGAACAAGGACTTGGTAATCAGTCCTTGCTCCAGCTAAGCGGCAGCCCCATGTTGATGCGCGAAGCATTATTTAGGTGATACTGCTTTGAGAGGTCGGAGTATTGCTAATTAGAAAAGAAAATTAATATCCTTGAGTGCACTAATCACTCAGTAAAGTATTCCCTATTCGTTTAACACGGGGACATTCCCAAAGAAGTGAGGAAAGAGAAAGAGGTAGGAGAGCGGTAGCTGCAACTTAGTGGACGTGTGCCAAGTCTTATACCTGAGTGGATATGGGCAAATATTATGCCTGAGCACTCTCTTTAAATACCAACAAAAGTAAACTCTATCACGCTTGAGATTCCAATATTGACTTCGTAGTCCCGATTCTTGCCTACCCGGCTACTCATGCTTCTCTTCCTTAAACAAAGTTTCTAATGTTGTTTTTGCAATCGTGATTATTATCAAACTTTAATTCGCTCTCACAGATGTTACTTTACGGCCGTGTACATGTTAATTGCCAACTGAAAACAAATATCGGGACCAATAGAACTCTTTAAGTCTGCTTTAAACTGGAGCGGGAAAATAATCAAAACTGAATTAAGAGTCAACAAAGCCACAATAAATTTAACACAAACTAGAAAGACAATAATTCTTCTATAGCACGATCGCAATCATGCTAAGAGCGATTTGATAGATAGATTTATGCGATTGTTAAATTATTATAAAGACATATGCACACCTTTGTGTTGCACGTACACGTATATCAATGAAGAGGAAGTCAATCAAGAAATAGGTTAATGAGAGGAGTGTACTCACGTGTGTACATGAATTTACGGAATGTTGCTTTCCAAGGTTTTTGAAGTTACAATATGAACAAAGCAAAAATAATATCTTTGTAACAAAAAAAATTACTTACGTATGAAAAATATGAAACTTATTTAATAATAAAGAGAAGTCGGTATTTATTCAAATTTTCATTCACAGTTTAAAACGCATATATATGTAATAGGTGAACCCATATTTTGGTGAGAGCCGTATTCTCGTTAGTCTTAAACTCCAAACACATTCCGCGGCATGCAAGCATATGACACACAGTACGTTAATGTCAGTTCATTTCCTGCTGTGCGTTCAATTTCGCAACAACAACATGATTGTCATGTAGAAAATAATTGAAGTGAATTCAGTGCCATGTGTTGGTTAGTCGAACATTTTGTTGTTTTTCAGCAAAAAAAAAAAAAAAAAAATACATAAATAAATAGAAGGAACAAAAAAAAGTATTTTCTAAAAAATTTAATTTTTAAACTTACAAACACAACACACACACAAAACGACAATTTTAAATAAAGATTTAGTTTAAGTGAAACTTTCCATAATTATTTCATTCTCAAGCGAGAACCTTGTAAGTAAAGGATGAATAAAGGGTAATTTCCACATGCATGGTAAGTACGTGTCATCATGATCATCAAATTAAAGTTAACCCTTCATCAGGTTTCAATGAAAACGAAAGGTTGTTATTACACATTACACCAACTTGCGGAAACAGTATGTTAAGTTTGCGGAAACGTGTGCAACGTGCGGAATGACTTGAAACACGTTCACCTTTGCAGTTTAGCCACATAATTTAACCTCTTCACGCCCTTTGCCGTCTATGTAAGCGTTTAAGTTTTTACATTATATTTACTTTTATGAATAAAAAGAGGAAAATTTTACATGAAATTGTTTATCTTATGGCTCGATACACTAATAACCTACTCAGATGCTTGTGGTCTACGGTGGGAATAAAAGCAACGGGTCGTCCCTGAGGAGGTTAAGAATATTAAATATTTCTTAATCCTAAATCCAATAAGTGTTGTTTTGTAAAAGAGGTCAACAACAGTTTTCTTCCATTTTAGATATCGGTTCATGTCATTTTTATTGGAAAATGACTTCATTTAAGTGATCGTCTCTGGACTTCTGTAAAGATTCAGTCCGGGAATTCTAATTTTTCCCAATTTTCCAGAGATGAATGTGCTCTAATTTCGTCAATAACACGAATAATCTGGAGAGTTCGTGCTTTATTGGAGGAAGTCGATGGTCCAATAAAACTCCAAAATGTCCAAAAGTCCAGTGGAACTATATTGCATGCTCTTTATGTTAGACACGCTTAAGCATTTTTGAAGACTACATGGTTGTTGATAACATCATCGTGTCGCGAAATGTATGGCATATCGCAAAATTTTGTTGAAGCCATAACACAAAAGTTACTTATAAGGTTTCTCTACTATTCTTCATTGAGGGCAACTTCAATGGCATTTTCGTGTTCAAAAATGACATTTCAATCCTCAAATCTAGTCCAAAAGTTTGGTCTGGATTCAAGAAAGGCCTTCACGCATCAGGTGCTGGTAAAAGGAAGTGACATGTTGGGAAGTGAGTGGTTGTTAATGTCCGCAACTGCCAAAGACCGTTTGCAAATTTTGTTCTGGATATATCATGTTCGAAGATGACATACACCCACGGATGGATCTGGGCGACCGTGACATATTGCGATTCTTGTCTGTGAGTAATCCACATCTAATCACTTCGCTATCGCAAAAGCACTCGGAAGCATTTCCATTAATGTATTTTAGCATATTAGGCCAGCTTTTAATGTTGGCTAACATTGCACACTTACCCCCTAACAGACAGGCATGTAATATAATCAATTGAAAAACGACTTTGGGTAGAAGATCTCCTTTTTCTGATGGCAATCGATTCAGGATAATTTTTTTAATTGATTTAAGCATGCTTGTCTAGTTTTCCCTCGTCAGTTGTCAGCCTTTCTGATTGATGTATGTCCATGCACAATTTTTGAAAGATATTTTGAAGATATTTGGTACACATACATGAATCGCAGAGATTTTGCGACCCCTTTCTTTTATATGTAACGCCTTACGTTGATTTGTGAAAAAAATTGACAACTTTTATTAGTTCTAGTGTAAAAATTGTGTTTTGGCGGCTATGGAAAATTGGAGTCTCCAAAACGCAATCTTCTTCCTCCAAAAAAATTCAAAATTCACAACATAAAAAGCACTCCGTTAAATTCCAATTATATTTGTAGTACTTTATGTTTATAGACCGTAAAATTTTTTTTTTGTCTGTTTATTAGTTGGCACTGGCTGACATTTTCGCTTAACACTGAAACCTTACTCTACTATATTATCTACTTTTACTTTACACTTTTTAATACTTATTATCTAAGTATACACGGTTGCAACCTATTGGAGGAATGTAATTCGGAACTATCGAATATAAGTATTTCCATGAAAAGTAGTGGGATGGTAAGGGATATAATTTTTTACGTTTTCTAATTTAATGGGCAAATAAAATGTTATTACGCGAGTGGATGTGGTTCGCTTAATAGGAATTGCTGATGAATAATTATTTGATTTGACAACAGTCGCAGACTCGTGATGTTTAAGAATCATGTCTTCCTCGAATGATAATAATGAATAATGAAAAAATAAGATGGTCTACTTCATTTTACCAATGATGAGGAACGTTAACATAGTTTAGGATAATACCGCTTGAGATGCAATGTGAAATGTTTACTTTAACATTTTTTCTCTTGCCCAACTAAGGTACTGTGTTTTGAGACAATTTCTCTTTTACTAACCTCTGGATAGTTTGCTTTCAAACAACTCCTTACCATGACCGTCGTCGGTTGATGGCCATGTTAAAGCCCTGGACTATAAGTAGAGTAGTAAGAGTTTCCAGAACGGAAGTTTGGAAATCAACATTGATACCCGGAACAACATCATTTTCTTGGTATACTTTTTTATGAGCCAAGAAAACATATTAAAATTAATCCTATAATGCAATAGCAAACTGCGCATAACTTACTTGAATCGTTGCCAAAATATAATTGATACAACAAATGATAAAAAGAACAGATTAAAAAGCAAACAAAGATCCGTCTGAACAACCACACTGGCTTTGTACATTGAAAATGGCATTTTATTAAACCAATATATAAAGCATACGGGCACTCAATAAGTCTCCGGTCTGAGCCATGTATGTCAACACGGTTAACAGACCCATGTGCATGTACGCATGTTTGGGAACGACATGTATCAGAATTTGTGTGCCAAAATGACCTTCTGACAATCAGTTTACAGATTATAATAGCTTTGCTGACACTAATTCTGCTATTTTCAAAACAATGCGACCCTCTCTATTACCTGGCTTGATTAAACGTTTCTTTTGAATAAACAAAAAGTTGTTGTGGTGTCTCTTGTCTATCGGAAAAATAAATGTTTGGATAGTTTGCTACTCTTAAACAACATCATATGAGCACCCAGGTTGCTGAACGCCCTCATCGCCCGAATTGTTTCAAAAACCATGCATAAAGTGCACAAGATTGTTACCTCGGATTGTAAGTGCGTTTGAGTGACGAAAATGGCAACTTAGACCGGAGACTTATTGAGGGATGCGATACATTCCAAGCATATGACAAACAAAAAAATATCAGATTAGTTTCTCTGCAAAAATTTTCAACATTTTAGGGATTTTAACGGCAGGCGGCAGGTCATACGTCAAACAAGTCCATTGCAAAAGATAAAAAACAGGAAAAACAAAGCGATTGAAAGTTTCCATTGTATTGGATTATTTTTTGCAAAATTTGCTACATATATGTATAAACAATACAGTAAACGATTTAACAAAAAAAAAAAAAACAAAATATCTTTTGCCAGATTATTATTATTTTTTATTCATTTTTTATTCTTTTTCGATTTTCCTTTGTTCGTCTCGTTGTATTTCAGTCTAACATATATCGCAATAAAAACATTTTCATATAAGCCTGCCAAGTTTAAACGATTATTTCAACTACTTCTGTGTACAACAATGCAGTTATTGTTCGCCGCTTACAAGTATAGCGATGTGGTCGGTGATGGTATTGTGCAACACGGTGCTTAGAGATGTAATCAAACCGACATTTTGTGATCACAAGTTATTTGACTAAATTTGGTAACAAAATGACAGAAATGCATTTATTGATTTTGTTTTTTTTCTTTTTCTTGTTTGTTTGTTTTTCTTTTTTACTCATATACATAAATGAAAGCAACAGTTATTGTAAAGAAAAACAATTAAAAGATTTATAAGAATTTTATCTTAAGCTCGAAACGAATTTTCGATGCTTATCGTCTTTGCAGGAAATCTATTAACTATCGTAGGGGGCTCTTTTGTATATGACACGACAATGAGGCAATCAAAAGGAGTGGTAAGCAATTTTTCATACCCTACATCAGGTGTGGTGCAAGTGTATATTAAGTTTGTGCAAATGTATGCGATACCTTGAATTACTTGAGAATGATCTTCTTCTTCAGATTCACTTTCTGAATCGATTTAAGCTGGTCTGTCCGTCTGTCCATCTTGGTTTTCTTGTTTAGCCTACAGGTCACTTTTAATAATAACAACGAGATGACAATTAAAATGCTTAAGCATTACAGATCAATAGCCGCTGTTGCTAACGATAAGGACGGCCACAATAAATAAAATAAGCTTCTCACATTGAGCCGGGGTTGGCTAGTAATAGATCGCTTAAGCCTTTATCTGGATCGATCGTTTTTATTAAATTTAAGTAACTGCGTGCAAGACCCAGAAGGGCTTAAAATATACCCAGCCGGTGTTAAAATAGCGTTGAAGCTATTCATAAACGTGTCGGTCCGTCGGGCCGTCTTATATTCTTGTGTTCAGTTTGTTGAAATATTTTGATGCAACTTGATACACCGGCGAACACTAGCCCAAGCCCACATACTATTCAAAATAGTTCGGATTGGACCATTTTCCCGACCATAAAGCCTTATTATGAAAAGTCCTTATACGAGTAACTCTGTTAAGTGAAAGTTACTTTCGAGATTTTCTTAGTTTTCAAAGTTTAGCTTTTGCAAGCCTCTGTTTCCAGCGCAATAGTGAGTGAGTGAGCGAATTTTGATATGTCCCGTTTCAAGTTGAACTTACTTTAGCCAACAAACAATTAGTGGCAGACGTATCAAGCAGCCAGACACATGCACGGGTTTAACGGCTTACAGTTTAAAAGTTGCTTAAGGATCTGCAAAAACGTGCCTTGTTATGCTTGGGGAGTATGCAACAAATAACGATGCAGTGCTTGAACGATGGTTGAAATGACTTTCAACACCAACAATTAACCTTGACAGACATCTAGACGTACGTTCATGTACATAATAGCTACATTCCCATGAAACTAGGTTGCCGTGCAATCATTTTTGTTTTTTCTTATTATTTCATTCAATGCATTCGAACTTGACTGTTACGTTACCAATTATGGTGAATTACTTTCATTTATGTTTAGTCTTTGCATTATTTATTTTTTTTTTTTTTTGGTTGTTTTGTGTGTTAATATAAATTCAAGTCCTATTTAGGTCTCTCAGTGATTAAAGCATTATTGTAGATAATCACAAAACAATTTCATAAATAAAATTATTTAAAATTGTAATAAAACATAAAAGGAGAAAATGTGTTTGGTGTTTGTATTATTAAATGAATCACTACATGAGGTACTACATCAGGTAATCTAAAAAATGTAGAGATTTTTGTAAAACTAGTGGGGACAAATCTTCAAATGTCCGGACATATTCTTCGCAACTTGTCAGGTTGCACGTCATTCAGCTAAAGAATGTTGTCCTAGAATGTAGATAATGTGAAGCACAATATACACGTGGTATGTAACGCCTTTCGATCAAGATCACACTCCTTGAGAAATGTATACTAATCATGGACATGATAACTCTACCAAAAGAACTTCACTGCAAGTTTTCCTTAAGGATACACTAAAGCTTAATATATTTTAAGTAATTTATTAAAATTATTGTTTTTTTCGTTTTCCCATCGAGGGGGCCGACGATTTTCAAAAATTTGCGTTTTTCATGGGCGTCTTGGATCGCAGACACACATTGCAGACGCCATTCTATTCATCAAGAAAGCTCTCAACGAAAATGATTTTCAATGGTTTGATTTCCTCATGGCATTGCAGGCACCATATCCAGGAAACATCTGGTTTTTAAAATCTTGCCGTATCCAACGTTAAACAGAAGAACATAAGATGGAATGATAGACTTTTATGTTCGTTTGCGATGACAACCAGGTGACATGTATACAATGTATAGGCATATATATATATACATACATACAGGCAGACATATATAGTTGCATACGCATATACACACATAAAGACATAGGCATAAATACATATATATATATGAATATATATATAAGTCGGCGGAATGACAAATTAATGTCGCAATTAGCAACGAATTCACATGGCTTTTAGACAGCGCCGAGCTTCAATCGAAATGCGTCAAATTTTCATGACATTTCGTTTATTAGTTGACGCGTTACAGTTGTTTCAGCGACACTGCTTCTATTTTTGTAAAACATTGGAAAAATCTGACTTGGATTCGTTGACAGCCATCCTGCGTCCGCATGGCATCCTACGAACTTATTGAGTGGCATATTATGAAATTTTACATGATAAACTTATATACCCGGCTTGCTTTGTTGCAAAAAATATTACGGTTCAAAGACTTCGTCAGTCCCCTCTTTATTTAAGGTTTTTGCTCCATGAAACAATTCGGTTCGGTTCGGGATAAGTGCTCAAGTTTTACAAATTTTATGTTTATGCCTTTACACTGTACTCTATTGTAATGAAAATGCTTGCCGACCTTTTCAAGAGTGTAGCAAGAATTTGTCATGCGTTTCGCAATCTTCAAACTTTGTGGTTAAGCGCTACAAAATTCAAACGCTCACTAAAAGTTGACAAAACCATTTTAACGTTTCAAAGGTCTGTTTGATTAGTGATATCACAGTAATGGTACGTACAATACGAGTGCAACTATGAATCTATGAATCTCGTGAGATTCTATTGCATGCTTCCCAGTGCTCTATATTACAAGGACTTTGTGCTGGAGCATTATTAATTCTCATCTCCTTAAATTTGCCACCAGAGCGCAAGGCGCTCAGTACTCTCAAGCGTTAGTCATTACTTGTTTTTCACATTCACATAACATCGATCAAATTTGCCTGAGTTTGCTTTAGTAGTAATCGAAAGAACTATTCAGCGACGAAAATTATTTCATAAAATAGTTTAATAAATTTTGCTCAGATTCTTTTCGTTTACGTAAAACTTTTCAATGACGAAAATTTACGCGGCCAAAGAAAAAACAATTGAAGCTTTGAAAGCCATCGAAAATGGCTTCTGGTTCATGAACTGCATGTGAGAGTTGTTCAAATTCGAATAATTAAATTCGAGCCTTCGATTCTTATCGTGTTGGACATTGAGCGAAAAATATTTTCGAAAATTAAAAATCACAAATATCTTATCAAATAATCTTAAAGATAAAAACAAAATTGTCTGGGATCTTAAGTACAGGCGTCCCTCGCTTAACACAGTATTTGTAAGTCACCATTTCCATAGAACATCGTGCAAATCAACCTCGTTAAGCGAAAGACAGCTCTATACCTTACGTCACTTGTAATTCGTATAACGCCAAGAAGCAATTGACACAGCTGCGCTTTTCATATAAGCTTGTCTGTCCGTCTGTCTGGCTTGTGTTCTTGTATAATCTGTAGGTTGCACTTTTTGAGAAATTTGATGCACCGACGACTTTCGGCCCAAGGATGAGCACTGTGGATATTGGATCGAATCGGAGCACTTTTTCAACCGCTTCCCTTACAACGCCCTATTTGTGTCATGTGAGCACAAGTGTATTAAGCGAAGCAGTGAAAAGTACACAATAGTGGGCGTCGGCCGACTGCAATATAGAAACAAGAAACACCCTTTACGTAATTAATTATAACCAGGTTTCTATTTGATTCTGAACACTTAGACTAAAGTAAACAAACCGTAAAAATAGAATCCAATTAAGGTTAAATTTCAGCCAAAGATAAATATGGATTTTCTTAAATTTTCTTCCAAACTCTCTCACACCACATAATTAACTTAATGATCACTTTACTTAGAAATGAGATCAATTTCAATTTATGGAACATTAAAGGTCACTAGAACAATCAAATGAAATTTAACACTTTACTAGAGTTTCACTTACAAGACAACGAAAAGTAAAAAAAAAATATATATAAGAAAAAATTCACAAGAGCGGCTACCATGCCTTGTGCCCAACATAATGAAAACAATGTTCAAAATTGAAAACAAAATAAATTTTTATCCACGCACTACATATGTAGTGAGCATGTATGAGTAGAATAAACATTTCTGACTAAAGTGAAATGAAAATAATGAAAACATAATGTTGTTGTTGTAGTTGAAAAAATACGCATATATATATCTCATGTACACACATATGTATGTGAGAGATATTATTAGTGATTGGACATTGTATGATCAACTTTGGTGTAGTTAGTTAGTTATCTTCAGCTGCATCTAGCATTGTTCACAAGATGTTCATAAAATACTTGTGTGGGTTGCTTACGAATGACTACGCATTATGGCGAATAAATTGGATTAAAACGCATGCACAGTAGACAAACGAGCGCCTATATACACGTACACATATGCATACATAACCGTAAGCAAGCCAACCATTCAGCCAGTCAGTCAGTCAGTCAGTCAGTCAGTCAACTCTACATATTGAGGGTGTCATTGTGGTAGTCTTTGTAGTTGTAATTTATTACATTTTACTCAGACATCATCACACACACACACAGAGAGACTGTTTATCTTCATATTAAAGACGGGCGTAAGCATGACTTCGTTTCGAAAGGTTTAAACGCAAGAGATGCGCAGTTTACTTAATAATGAATTTATGAATGGGAACATTTTTAATGTGATAATGGCTTTTAACATACAAACATACAAAAAAAAAAAAAAACGCAATATAAAAATAAACACGAAAGTGAAGTAGGCCCTTTAAAAGTCTTAAAATCGAAGTATTATAAAAATCAAATGTAGGACAGAGCACAACAATGCTCTCCAAAGGGGACGATATCCCCTATATGTGTAACACGGCGATAGTTCAGAAAGAAGAGATAGGGAGGGAGCGTACCGAGTGGATGTGTGCCCAATCGGTAAGAGGTCTGCCTATATACGTACTCATCACTCATCACATCTACGACGAAAGTAAACCCTATCGCAGGCACGGACCTTGTAGACCCGATTCACACCTTCTCAGCTACTCATATATGCGACATTGGTGTGAGTGATTCTTACCCTGGATCAAGTGAACGTTTTTCCATGATCCCCGAATTTGTATTTCGTTGATCATGACAAACAGTAAAAGAGAATTCAAGAACCATATAAACATTGACATCAATTCGATTCACATAACTCGAGGGACATAAGGCGGAGGTTATTAACGATCCTCTTGCTTTTGACTATTCACAGATTCCTTAAATAAGTCAACCGTAACAGATGTTTACCGAAGATAAAAAAAGAGCATTGCGTAGGAACAGCGGCTTTCTACTTTACAATGCTATGAGCTTTAGCAGTCCATTTCAATAACGTTTTTTTTTTTTTCAGGCGGCTTAAAAGTCTATAGGTTTATAGTTCGTCTTTGATCATTTCGAAATTGTTAAAGTTCCATGATAATTATGAACTTACATATAGCACTATTGCGGCCAATATCAGTCTTGACGCACACTCACTTGACCAACTCCCAGCTTTCTGTGTACGTCTTTCCTTATCTTGAGAATTCCGGTTAAGGACGATCTGAATTTTAAAACACTTCTGTCTATCATGTGGATTCTGATGAACACTACAAATATTGCAAACCGAATGGAAAAATTAATACACTTCACCTTTTGGATAAGGAGCATAAAAAGTATAATATGTGTGTCACTGTGCTACGATAACGTGAAAATGAGGCAAAACAGACGTTTTATTTATTAATGATAAGCAAATCGTATAACATAACATATAAGATAAGTTCACTCACTTGAGGCTATAAATGCAGACCTACTACATAGCGTTGCAATAAATTTGCTAAATTTGAGGAGATAACGTTCAAATAATGAGCGTAAGCATAACATGAAGAAGTAGTTGTGCGTACATCTTAATAGCAGATAAGAGAAGAGTTTAAATGAGTAAACAGAGGAACGCAAATTTTCATTTTATGTGAGAGATATTTTTTAGATTGTGAATAAATCGTAGGAACTCTTTGATGGAGACTTAAAAACAATTCAAGTCGAAGCAATTAACTTCAACGAAGTGAATAACTATCGGGGAATTTTAATGGGTCTGCGAAGAGATTTGTTTTGCGATAACTCATAATGTCCTAACAATCAGAGACAAAAAAGTGAACGGAGGTTAAATCGAGAAACTATATCGAGGGAGTCTAAGATTATCTCCTCCTAGTTACTTAAATTAAAGGCACATAACCTTTTCTGAGCAATACTTCGTAAGACGTCTCTTAAGGTTTGTGAAGACTAACTCATGACTACAACTTGGAAACAATATTTTAAACTTAGACTTGACAAAAAAGAGAGTCCTTATCACTTTACCAACCGAGAGCCTATAAAACGGCTTTTAATCGCCGAACTTAACGACCGATAGTTTATTAATCGGATTTTTATCGCCGACGCTTACCAGCCGATAGTCCCTTAATGGACATTTTGTCGCTGACGCTTGCCACACGATAGCGTATTAGTCGATTGTTTGCTGGCGATGCCTAGCGTCCGATAGCTTAGCTTATTAACCGGTTTTTTACGGCGTATGCTTACCGTACGATAGCTTGTTAATCGAATGTTTGCTGCCGACGCCAACCGACCGATCGCTTAGCTTGTTTATCGGGTTCTGTCGGCGACGCCTACCGACCGACACCTTATTGATTGTTTTTTTATCGCCGACGCTTGTTGATCGATAGCTTGGCTTGTTAATCGACTCTTTTATCACCGACTCTTACCGCACGATAGCTTATTGATCGGTTTTTTATCGCGGTGGCTTGCTGCACGATGGCTTATTAGTCGGTTGATTGTTGCCGATGCTTATCGACCGATAGCTTAGCTTATTAATCGATTTTTTGTTGCCGAGAGCTATCTCACAATAACTAAGTAGTAGGTTTTTATTGCCGACTCTTACCGCGCGATAGCTTATTAGTCGGTTGTTTGTTGCCGACACTAAGGTAAATGAAATATAAATTAGCGCTAATATCATGAAAATAAGAGAGTTTATTAGATGTAATAATTCTTATAATAACAGAAAGCGAACAACTTTCTCTGAGTACAAGAAAAGCACGGATATTTCGTGCGATAATTCAAACGAAAATAGGGCCAAGGAGGATAGGCCCCCTAGAGGGCGCACATCGCTATGTTAATATTTCAAGTTAACCAACGATGAGTAAAAATATGTCCTAAATGTTTAAACCTTGAAAAATGATGGCCAAAACGAACCATCGATATATCAAACTTCGGGAATGATAGGCAAAAGAAATCCTTAACGACGTGAGCAATGATGAGTGAAAAACTATTTAACGCTTGGGGAATAAAATCAACATAAATTCAATTATTAAAACTTGGGAAGTGATAAGTAAAAAACAAGGTCTTCACTGTTTAAAATTTTTGAAACGACGACTAGGAATACATTCTTCGATATATAAAATTTGGGAAATGGTGAGTAATAAAAGCACTTCCTAAAGTGGTGCTCTTACTGTTTACATCTTGGAACTTACTGAGAACACAATTTAAATGTAAGAATATTGTAAATGACGACCAAACAGAATATTGCGAATGACGTATGAGAAAAGAGGTTTTCCAATATTTCGAGCGTGGGAAGGCATGATTGAAGCAAATTAGATTTTCAGTATCTCCAACTTGTTAAAACTGGTATTTTCCAAGTTGACAGGTACAGAAGGCAATTCAAATGAGATAGCTGGCGTGAGCTTCCTACCACGATTTTGCCTAACACAATTCTTCTTCTTCATCATAAAGCATAAAAAATTGAACATTGTTGCCATATAAAGTTTATACTTTTCATGACAAGTTTTACATAGGGCGAGATACGAGGGATACGCTACACGACGTATGGACGTACATATATACGCAATGTGATCAAAATTCTCTATAGCAAATTTATGCTTTCAATCACTTTTCTGAATGAATTTTTATCATAAATAATTAAAAAAATGTTTATTTAAAGGCTCATCTTTTATAAGAATATTCACAGAGGCGACTTTTTGGGCGACGGGATTCCAAAATTGATCGACAACACTTTTCCAGATTCACGAAATAACTTCAAAATACCATTTTCAAAGGATTTGTGTAAAAAAATGTTCAAATTTGTAAAATTTTTGAACAACACGATCGAGATAATGGTCCGACCTAATCCGTTTTCTATGCCTCTCGCCTTCTGGGCCAAAATGTGTCAGTCCACTACTTTCATTAACATACTTTAAAAAATGCAAATTGTAATTTGGACAAAAAATACACGAACAGACATCCAACGGATAGACGGACAGACAAACAGGCACTCTGATGCACACTTCGAAGATATGATCATGAATCGATTGGCTTAAGAAATCTCAAGTCTCGAATCTGTTTGCTGCCTTTTTGGCTTAAACATAACATAGCCTTACTACAGACAGTGTAATTAGGTTTTTGAAAATGTTATTTGAACCTAGTCAACACATATTGCTTTTCTGTAAAGAATTTCCTGGCAAGTCTTGTTTAAGGCCAATTAAATTGTTCAACACTAACAATTTATTGGAATTGCGTTCATATTTGCATGTCCTTCGTTCAAAAGTCATCAATCAATCATTTTCTCTACGTCTGCTTTATTCCATTTAATTCAAAATGTAATTTTTACTTCATTTTTCTGCAAAATGTTATGAATGTTATGCGAATGTACAGGAAATAATTTTCAAGTTGTTGTGAAAAATTCCGAATTCTCGAAGAGCCAGAAGACTTAATTTCATTTTAAATAGCAGTTGGCCACAATAGAAATTTTGTTGGTTCGAGCCTAGAAAGCATGAATAGATGGAGAATTGCTTTGACAATGAACGCAATGAATAACCACAAAGATTAACTTAAGATAGTTGATTGCAAGTGTTGTGCAACATGGACATGCAAACACACACACACACACACACACACACACAACACATATGCATGTACTACAGTGACAAAGAGATAGACGCATACAATAAACAATTAATGGCAAAGCGAAACGGGATGAAAACGAATGAAAAACAAAACAAAAAAAAAAAAGAAAAAGAAAACCAGAAACATTTTTGAAAAAAGATCAATTTATAGACGCATACTGGCATTTGTGCATGTATGTATGTATCTTTGCGTCATTGCATGCAACTTGATTGGCAAAATTGGCAAGGATCATAAAGAGTTGGACAAATGCTTAAAATTATTGCAGGTGGTCTACTATGGGGAAAAGACAGACAGACGGACGGACGGACAGACAATACTGTAGAATGCTCGATAACTGTAGAAAACAAGCAGCAGCAACGACAACAACAACAACAACAACCAGAAAACTTGAAGACATTTCAAATGCAGAAGGTGCAAGGAAATCGCACCGTCAACCGTAACACATGTATGTGTAATATGTGTGTTAGTTAAGTAAGTGTGCGTTGTATCTATTCAAGCAAAACACTGCAGGCGGTAATTTGTGAACATGAACTTCTTTTACATGTGTGTGATTTAATGTACATCTATATACGTACGTACGTCCGTACGTCTGTGCAATGGCTAGCATATGATTGCCCACAAATGCGTTGGCAGTCTGAAGGAAAAGTCTATGGAAAAGAAAACTAAAGTCACACAATTTGATGTCATTTATAATTTAATGGTTTAAAGTTTGTGTTTTTTTTTTTTTCGAACTCTTTGTTGTTGTTATTGGTGCTGCTGCTGGTGCCACTGCTGCCGGTTAGATTGGCGTGGAAAGTATGGTGAAAGATATTACTAAACACATATTTACGAGATATCTACTAGCACTTGTGCATACGTACATACGTACTCATACAGTTTTATTCATCACATTTACACATGCTAAAGCAACTTTTCATTTTTTTCCTATATATATACATATATATATATACATTTTTTTTTTTTCTTACTTAATGTTGTGTATTACGGCCACACAAGGTCATTGCTGTTGTTTGGCTTAGGTTACATTGAGGTCAAAGTTTATTTAGAAAAACATTATTGTTTCTCTTTTGCATTTATTTGTCATTTGACCAAATTTACAAACAACTAAATAATAAAAAAAAAACCAAAATGTTAATGAAAGTTTGTTTGTTCGTTTGTTATGTTTTTCTTTTTAGTTTCATTTCGATTTTTTTTTTTTCATTATTTAAGAAAAAAAAAAAAAAAGAAAAGAAAGAACATATGACCCAGTTTTACCGTAAGCAGTTCAAACTAGAATAAAGACATTACGAAGCTCGGCTCGGCGACTGGATATGTGGGTAGAATTGGTTTTTGCATACTTTCTACATAATTGCGTAGATCAGCGACTCAACTATGTGTTAGAATAACTTTACTATCTTAGCAATAAATGCTGTACGTGGTTACTGTCAGATTTACTCTAAATAAAATTGAATTTACTTCAGTTTATAATAATAATTCTACTCATATTTGCTGGCCGTACGTTTTCAAGATTAAACGGACATGAAAAAAACAAATCTTGCTGTCTTCAATATCTCAGTTCGATTTTTAATACAACCTCAAATTTCTTGGCAGGAAAAAGCTTGTCAAAGAGCAAAATGTAGTTTAATTGTAGTTTTCTTTTTTCTTATGCTGCTTGAGGGAGCGACTTTTAAAAGGTCGGAATTCCAATACCAAATAACTCCAATAGGTAGACTTATAGGTTGACATTAAAAGTTGCATGCGACTTACTTTATATTTTTAAAGTCAAACGAAATACCTTTTGTTCACCTGAAGCAAACGTACGAAGTATTGAAGCTATAGAAATGCATTTCTGGCTGTTACGAGAGAGAGCTATGACATACACGTTCTTTGGTACGCTGGTTAGCAAAGCAATGATAAGAGAGTCACGGTTTTAAAAATTTTGACACATACCTTTTGTCAGTTAAGTATCTCAAAACTTGAGATCTCCGGAATACTGACAGCTTCTAAATAGTCTTTTTTTATATTGTAAAGATTTCATTTTTCCTTCACCAATTTAATCCAAAGGTCCGGGTCTATTTTCATACCCACCAACCAACTATGGAAGGTACATTCATTTAGTCAAAATGTTTGGAAGACTCTACAAAGTAAATATGTTCTTGATCAGCATCGAATTCGATTTAAGCTTGTTTGTCTGTCCAACGGTGTAATATCTGTTGTAAACAATCATTCTCCAGCAATCGATTACAATTTCTGCAGAAACATTGTAAGTTCTTGCGCTCAGGTGAAACGATGTTGGAATTGACAGGCAAGCAATGTGGATGGTGCTACACTTTCGATTCCCTTCGTCAATTTTGTCTTCAATTCTTTTTCTAAAATATTTTTCAAGGTCAATCTTTCCACTTTCGTTGTTTTTAGTTTCGGCTGAGTTTTTTAACATAGTTTCTTTAGCATAGTTTACTTTCCATAAAAGTGCCGAGCCGAATAAAAAAAATCATCAATTCATTAACGTTCAAAATCGCACTTATGCTTATTTTTGCTGTTATTTCTAAAGCATACTTTTAGGCTTGGTATTTCGGTAAAGCAAATTTCGAAAAAAATTCAAGCATCGCAGACTCAAACCTACTATGCATCGCAACAATCACTCAAACGACAACCAAAAATGTTAATTAAATTTACAATTTTGTTAACTGGGTTTTGGCGACAGACATACGCACATGGTTTCTTTTCTTTAAATGCTTTACATTTTCATGTTTTCCCCAATTTTTGCGAGCGTGTGTCATCTCGGGTTTCCCTCATACACATGCATTTAAATCAATTTAAGACGTAGTTTGCTTAAATGGATGAATGTGTGTGCATTTTGAACCAACTAAACGGTTGAATTGAAAGAGGGAAACTAGTAAATGTGTCGGGTGTCGCCCTCTGTGCACAGATAAGGTTTATGTAAACAGAAATTTATCAATCATTTTAAAATTTGTTCTCTTAGGTGACTTGAATTCACTAAAAGACTTCAATTTATTTATTTATTTTTATTTATTTTTTTCATGACTTAAGCATTATTATTTAATTTTGGTTTCTATAAGATAAAATTAAATTAATTTTTCTTTATTTATTTATATCTGTCTAGGACGGCATATGTTCGAATTGTTAAACATTTGTAACTCAAAAGAATACATAAATAATCGATTCAAATTTATCGGTATGTCTATCTGCAGATTGTCAGTCCGATGAAACCGCAATCAAACCTCTTTAAAAAATTTTTTTTTGAAAACTAATCTTTGTCTTGTACTGCTTTTCTCTTTAGACTGAGGCTACAAAATCTACAAAGTCAGTCTATATTTTCTTGAAAAAGCCAGTATTCACTTTGTATTGCCACATTGCATATAGACGCGGTATGATTTGCGAAATATAGGGTATATGTTATTTATGACATAATATATGATATCCTTTGCTACACATTTAGCTCGAATATCGTAAGCAAAAGATACGACCCAAACTGAATATAAATTCTTTCCTGTTGATTCTTCGTCTAAGTAGTAGTAATTGGGTTTCACCGCTCTGGACTGAAATGACAATGTAGTAAGCGCACACACACTCCGGTAAGTATATATATAATATATTAAGTCTTTTCCAGATATATGAAACGGAAGTGAGAAGCACTTGGGAAAGACCCAATTTTTATTATACCAACTGAATTAGAATTGCTTTTCGCATCTCGTCTGTCTGTCTGTCTACTTTCTTATATTCAACCTACAGGTTGCAATTTTTGAGATATTTCGAAGAAATTTGGTACACTGACGAGTTTTTTTACTAAAAATGAACTCTATTGAAAATAGCTCGGAAGGGAACTTATTTTCGACCACTCCACATATAAAACCTTTTTCTGAAAAGTCGTTGTATGAGGAACTGTATTAAGCGAAGTGATGTAGGTTACTCAAGGGTGGGCCACGTCCCTCCATAGTATTTTCACATATTTAAATTAAAAATTCGAAAACTCACTTCTGCTTCTGGTTCCTGCATGTTTGCGTATCATTTAGAAATTTTCCCTTTTTGGGAGACTTTTTCATTATTACTTCTTCATTATTATAAGGAAATATAAAAAAAGTTTTCTTTAGTTTTCCTTTCCAATTGAAATGAGACAAGTAACAAAATTATATGCGGCTTTACTCTTGTCATCTTTATCTCAAAAATGATAATGAAATTTCTCAACTTTATCTTATTGGATTGACGTCGTCGATTTTTTTCCCATTCTTGTGTAGACACTATGGAATCAGTTATAGAATACACTTGCAAAATATTATCATTGTATGGATTGTAGTGCAAGAGAGTATGACTGAGCAAAATTTCACGAGATGACGATGTTTATTGCTGAAGTTTACCTGTAAGCATATGGTTTAAATAATTTGGCTTATCTTCATTACGAATATGTACGTAGCAACATCCTATGTGTTTGGGAAATTTAAAGTCATGTCTTGTCTCCATTTTTGCGAAGGGAAAAATGTTTACCGCGAGCTTTGCAAAGACGGACAGACAGAAAAAATTTGATGGCAACCAAGAATATACATAACTTATACAGATTCTGTGAATCGCTTCGGTCTGGGTGTTGCAAACATTTTGACAAAATGAATATATCGCCGTCCTCTTCGGCGATAAATCTAAAAGCGTTTGCAAAATAATGCACTCAAAGAATCAATTGAACATTTTTCTGATAATAGGCACAAATGAACAGTAATTTTGGTATTATTTAATGTCACGCTATTTACGTCTTAATTAAATTGATTAAATTCGTACTTTGTAAGGAAGAAATGTACGTGCAATTTATTGTAAATTTAAACAAAATTTTCATTGGATTTATAACTGCACTTAAATACTTTATTTGAAAAGTTAATAGAAACTTTATCGATCTATAGCGTATTTATTGGATTAGAAGCATGCAAGAGGCACGAAACTGTCTGCTAGTATATAGAAAACTATTCATGTCCTTCCTATTAGTAGCGGTACTTTTCAAATTGAATATAACTCTCTCTTATGGTATACCCGTCAAAGCGAGCTGAAACTTGACGCAGGTGCTCCCTAATCGATTAACAAGACGAGGTTGAAAAGAGAGGGTCTTTACAAATACGCTCACAAGGCAGAAGCAGTTAAAACAACCTCAGAAAGCATCAATAATTTTTACGTATTTTCGTCACAAGGTGACTCTGAATCGACCTGAGCTTGTCTGTCCGTCGAGTTATTTTGCTTACTTGTGCTCAACCTATGGGTCACAATTTTAGAAATGTTTTGATGAAATTCGGTACACTAACAAGTTTTAGCCCAAAGACGAGCGCTATTGAAAGTGGTTCGGATCAAATCATTCTCAATATAATGTCTTCATTTGAAAAGTCATTATATCGATAGCTGTGGGATTGTGCAGGTACTGTGATCCAGTATAGGGCTGTTAATATCCAGCACTTAAAATTCACCACCACTTCAGATACCTGGGTGTATTAAGAAATTGAGAGCAACCCGCCTTTTATTATAACGATCAATTCAGAGTTATTTTTCCAAACGATCTAAGTTTGACTGTCTGTCCTTATGCCTGTTTGCTGCATTCAACCTACCTACCGTAACTTTTGACATATTTTGATGAAACTTGGTACACCGACGTGTCGTGGCCCAAGGATGAGCTCTATTAAAAAGAGCTTAAAGAAATTGGTTTATGGGTATTCGAGATACACTGAACGTATATACAACGTTTTTATGTATTATAAGTTGACCTTTGATCTGCCAAGTGGATAGGTCTCTTTCGATTCGTAGTAAAAATGAGAGCAATGCACGTTAATTTTCGTGTAAGAGAAGTATCGAACTAATTTGATTTTTTCCAATATATAATGAAGTGTAGTAAAAATCGTGGGCGTTTTTTTTTAGCGATTGTGAAATGCATCGTTACTGTTTCGAGCTATTAATGCAGATGCATATGTATGCAATTTGTGCAAGGCATGAGTAAATTTTGCTATTACTATGTATTCATTAGATACTTTTCGTAAATATTCATAAGAATCTTATGACAAGAGAAAGAGAAAAATAGAGAGAGAGAGAGAGAAAGAGAGAAAGAGAGAGAGAGAGAGGGAGAGAGAGTAGAAAACTCACCACACTCAGTACGAACTATGGACAACGGTTATTAGAGGAGTTTATTGATTTGGTAGAGCTCAGTTGAGTTTAACGTCAACAGGTGTTAAAAACGTATACATCAAAATCGCGCAGTAACGATCCAGCCTTAAAGCATTTAAGTGAAATTTATCAATGCAGACCAAACGGTTATAAATAAGTTTTCCTGGAAAATAGTTAATATCATTAAACCAGAAAAGAAACGATACCGCTTACCACGAATTAATTATAAGCTTAAAATAAATTGTGAGAATATCCGAAATAAAAGAAATTAAGTTTATCTTTTTTCATTAAAAGTGATTTTCGAAATAATTTCCTACCTTTAAAATTAATAATAAATTTTGCAAAAACCAGCCTTAAACTCTATTTTTTTTTATTTATTTTTTTATTTTTTTTTTTTTTTTTTGGATTACTTTAAGCGACTAGGTTTTGTTTTAAAGAAAATAATTCCCAGCCTAAGGTAAGTCAAATCAAATGTTAATATCTTTTTGCTCGTAGAATTTTTTAATAGTAATTGGTATATATATACATATATATATATATATATATATATATATATGTTTTCTGATTAATCTTTCTTCTACCTACGTAAATGCGTTAACATAATTTACCATTAAGCCAGAATGAAATGATTGGTATACTTCGAAAATCATTAGCTTGATCGTTTCGTATTACACTTACACTGCTTTACTATTCTATAGTTGTCTCTTTCTATCTTTTGCTTATAATTTAAGGTTCACCTCTCTGCTTTACATGCAGGTATAAAACCAACTGTCAGCATTTGTAGTATAACACTCAAGCTGGTTTCTGTTATGCATTGGTAGTGGTAGATATTTTTTCGTTGTTGTTGTTGTTGTTGTTGTTGGTGTTTTACATCGCGACTCTTTACTCCCCCCTTTCGTATGCCTTTCACCTACAGAGTTATACACAATTAAATATATTTATATATATATACATGTATATGTATATTATAGATATATATATATATATATATTTTATTGTTTTTTCATATAATTTTCAACTACATTTTAGTCATTTTTCTATGTACGTGATAATGACGGCATTTTTATCCACACATCTCTGTACCGTTGACATATTTGAAAAGTTAAAAAAGCCTTTTAGATTTTAACTTTTATTTATTTGTAAAATTATGCACGCGATATATATACATATATGTATGTGCTGTTTGCTGATGAAATCTTTTAGATTTTTTTTTTTTTTTGTTTTTTTCATTCCTTCATTTATGTATGAAGTTGGCTTTCATTTTCATAACAAATAAATTTCCATTAATTACTTAAACTATTGGCGCCAGTCTAATAAATCTTAAAGTATATAACAGTTAGAAAAATATCGATATATCGTCTATCGTCTACTCAAAGGCTGTCTGTAGACATTGATATGCTGCCTGCTTGCCTGCCTGCCTGCCTGCCTGCCTGCCTGCCTGCCTGCCTGCTTGCAATACCTGTTCGGTGTGTACCAGCATGAACTGTGCGAAGCAATTAAAAGAGAACGGGGGGAGGGAGGGGACGACGACGACGACGACGACGAGAAGAAGTAAACTTTATTTTATAATAACAAAAGAAAATGAAAAAGAAACAAAGAAATTGTAATTTCTATATATGACAAAAACAATCATTAATTATATTGGAACACTTCCTAATGAGTGATTGTAAGGTTAGATAGATAGATAGATAGACAGATACTCACTCACATAAATATATTCTTTTTCCTTTATATGTGCAGTCGATTATTAAACAAAACAAATCTATACGTACGCGATAATAACGTTTCGTGACGAATGCTTAACTTAATGTATTCACATATATCTATATATATATATATGTAGACAGGAAAAATATAATTTTAGCTTATGGCTTAAAAGCCGACCACAACTTTATTGTTCAAGCATTGAGTTTACTGACATTATATTATTGTAGAGGAGTTTAAAGATGTGGGTTCGACTCCCACACGCAGAAAACATTTATTATTAAATAAAAGAAATTGTTAGGCTTACTTAGAAAAAAAGGCATAAGAGAGAAAAAGCCGATCTGATTAATGCATTTTTGAGGAAAAATGCTGCATTCAAAGCCGACAGCAAAATGTGCAATGCTCGCAGAAAAATTATCCCCTGCGGTGTGAGAGCGAAACGACAGGCATAAACCGTGTCAAACAAAAAATCCATCCAAAATATCTACTTTTAAAGAAATTCCCTGCCTATAATAGAAAAACATTAACACACACGCACATACATAAAAATTTCAAGAGAAAATTACAGAGGAAAGAACCATTTGTGAGACATTCTCGAAGGTTATACCCCATGTTTGGCCGTTTGTGTTGACGTTGTTGTTCGATTTTCTAACTTTTAAAAACTGCAATAAAATTCTTTTTTGTCGTGGAATAACATGCTGTGTACTTCCTTATTGTTGTGATATGCGAATATTTAACTGTCTTGCTAATAACACTTAGATAAGCGGACAAATTTTGTGCTGCTCACACGTTAATAAGACTCGCAAGTGTTAGATACAAAGAGAGCCACTCGAAAGAGTAGGTTATGGATGGAATTTTCTGCTTCTGTATACTTCTCAAGACTGTGCATTACTTCGAAGGGATGTAATACGTATGGGAGAAAGTCCCATACTTGCAAGGGGTATGTGTTTGCAATGCAGAACCGAAAAGGCCAAATTTTGCAGTTAACCCTTTTCTTCTTCAGTAGGGGAGATCCACTTTTGGTTTTGTCTGCAAAAAACATAATTCCATTATTTGACTAAGAAAGCTGCTGTATAGTCAAGTAGGTAAGAATTCCGACTACCAAGTTGACGTTGACGGGCTCAAATCTCAGTACAGTGAAGCATACTTCCTTTGCCAACGAAAATACCAAATATTTAACGGTTATATTTACTGAAATTGCGTTCGCTATGCCTGAAGCTGTAGTCTTGAACCTTGTTGCACCCACTTCTTGTACATACAACGTAAGCCTCCGTATACAAGGCATCGTTACACATATAGAAAACTATATTTTCAACTAATTAACCTTTGAAGAGAATTGCTTTCGTCGTAACAAGATCTGATCGCTTGCTTAATATACGGCGAAGACCATCACGACCGGATCAGAAAAGTAATACTAAACCTTTCCAAGTAATCTACCTGATATCTACCTATCATCTTAATAAATCCGTTTCTAGAAGATTCACAAGTTTATGCTCATAACTTCTGAACTTGGCCAAAACACTACCCTTTTCTGTACGCACTCGTTTTCTATCACCTTACCTCCCAAGTTAAAAGAGCTTCAACATGTTCGCTCTTGCATAGAAAGCATTGAAAAAATAATTTGCATATAAATAGAACACACACACCAAGGGTCACACGATCACATTCGATAGATTGTGAACAACCCTTTCGTAAAGGTCTTACTGACTGACAGTCAGAAGAGAGCTGAGGTTGAATTGTGGATATCAAGAAAACTCGATCGCAAGGTTACTCGACAGGAATTTTACAATCGAAAGACTTTTCATCCGATAATAAGAAAACTCACCACTCATTGCAGAGAGGCGATAGTCGACAATTATCGTTACTATTCGATCGAGTTTACCGACCCCTATCGTATCTATTAATATTCATGACATCGATGTACGATGTGTGCTTGCAAAATAAAGCGTAGACTCATTTACCCAATACATAAACCGCGCATCGTATTGCACGCATATTTCATCGTGTTTATAAATCGTATATTATATTATATCATATATTAAATCGTATTGTGAATATTAAAAGGTGTATTTACGTGCTTGTGTGTCCATAACTCCTTCGAACTTCGTATCTAGTTTTGTTAAAGGAACATTAGAAGACTTTAAATTTTTAGACCATTCTTTAGAAATAATAGAAAATTTGCCCTTAGAGTGGGATGATAAGCAACGTTTTAACTCCTCGTTTGCTTTCTAGTTTCAAAGGCGCAGTTTTGACAAGTCTAAACAGTCAGTCAGGTCGATTGAAAATATTTATGCAAGCACGTATGGGATCTCCGATGCATACTTTAATGAATTACAAACAAACAGATATTCTGATGTATAGCCGAGGATGGTCAAAACTATGCCAAGAACAATGCAAAATTTCTCTATTTTTCGTACTTTTTTCCTTTCTTATCCTCAACTATGTGATTAACTATGGTGGAATAACTGACATAACGACTCTTTTGCACTAAATCTTAAAAACTAAAATATATTAACTTTTCCTTATTCTGCTCGGTCATAATAAATTTTGTCATACTTCTTTTCCCCGTGCTCTCCCGATAACTAATATCATTAGAAATGTTATTAGTGTTATCATTTTATATATATATATATATATACATATCTATAAATATATTATGAACGCCCACTATTTGCTGCGATCTGGCTTTGAGAAAACAGTTATACCTTATCTAGTGTTAATACTTGCAATCGGTGGGGAAAGTAGAGAAGGCTTAACGGGTCTTTCATCAAGCGAAATGCCACCGCTAAACAACAATGGCAAGTAACCCAAAAAAAAAAACAATGTACACAGAAGAACATTCAGACCCATAAAACCACTACACATACCAACCAAAAACCAGACTGTATACAATCAACAAAAGAGATAAAAGCAGACAAAACAGATAAAAGGTAAACGAAAGCCTTCATTCTCCAGTAATGGTAGCGAAAACAAATAAAAAACAAAAAGTATTTTCAACACAATTTACAAAATGCATACAACAACAAGATCACCGAAAACTGTCTGAAAACGTGGAAAAACTAAAACGCAAAATGTTTGCATGATATCGACCACGCAATAAACAATTTACTAACCATACGGTGGTAACAGTAAAGATGATCAAAGACAATGACTCTTTTTTTTTTGTTTTGCTTTTTTTCTCGCCGTATAAAATGTGTGAACTGAGCGAGATTATAAAATAAAAGCAAACATTGCATTTTTCAAAAAAAAAAGAAGAAGAAGAAAAAAAGCACAAAAGGTACTTCGAATGCTCATACCATGAAGTCATTAAATGTAACGTCATATTTCACCACAACTGTTTATTTAACTTTTTAACTCAGTGTAATACTTCAGCAGAGTAATAACTTGACTACTTCACTATTTTCACCTCATACTCACTATATAAGCATAACATTTTACTTACAAGCATAATCTTTCATTTTTTCCTTTTCGCTCTCTCACTCTCTTTCGCCTTCTGTTCATTATTGTGTGGTGTGTTTGATTAGCGATCATATTCTTTTCTCTCGACGACGACGACGACCACGACGACGACTAAGTGAATGTAAATAAACAACATGTGTAAGATAAGATTATAAACAATAAATAAATAAATATATGCACACGTATGTACGCATGCATGCATGTGTTGGTTGAATGTAAATTGACCCACACACAAGCACATAAGCACACGACTTTTTTTTTTACTATAAGACTCACATGCATTTGCACATGTATAAAGAAGCCACAAGGGACTTTGTGTTCATCATATGTCGCCGCTTTTATATACATATATATATATATATATATATATATACATATATATATATACATATATGAATCTATAGAGTGAAATAAGAAACCGGTATTTACTGCGTTTGGAGCAGATAACAGCAACCACAGCAACCACTACATAATAATTGTGTGGTGTGTGGTGATGATCAAAGTCACCTTGGGAAATTAGAGCTACATGCGTAAGTGTGTTCGACTATGTGTACCGGTGAATATCGATAAGATATTTTGTTTACTGTTCACTTCGTTGTTATTGCTTCCAAAACCAGTTAAAAATTCACCAAAGGTGAATATAAAGAAAGATATGAAAATAGACAAAAAAAAAAACATTTTTTTTTTTGTTTTAAATAAACAAAATGAATATACAATAAAAAAATATGATATTTAGCAGATATAGAGACATAAGCAAAAAGCGTTCGGAACACACCGATCGAAACGATCGTAAGAAGGTAGACAAATAAAAAGAGAGAAAATAAAATAAGAAAACGGATGGAAAACGGCATTAGGAAGCAGCGCATAACAATTCAAAATTTAAATTCGGGAGGGGGATGTGTGTGTGTGTGGAAGGGATCTACTGATCCCTTCCGTTTTGCCAGCATTTTGAGGATCGAAAATTGGACTTTGTTTTCTCAAAAACCGATACTCTACTCTCCTTGACGAATCTTTTTTTTTTTTTTGATTCTTTCGCACGCAATCTCAAATAGTTTAAGTAAATATATACACCGTGTCTGTGTTATCTTATCGCTAATCCTTTGTAAAAAAAATGGTGCTACGTGAATAGAAAACGCGACCAAGAAAAATTTTCAAAAAATTGGGAAAGCTGGATAATTACTTTCACCTCTCAAGTGCACTTTAGCTTGCTGCCACTGTGCTCACTGCCAGGTAGAGATCGCCTGCTAGGGTCATAACCAAAATTAAATTTGAACCCAAAGCACCTTCGAGCAGGCTTTCAGCTTTCCATCTCAATAGCCTTTACCTAGCAAGACGCCCCGGGGGTTTGTTAAACTGATCGGTTATTTCTCTGATCTCTCTCTCTCTCTCTCTCTCTCTCTCGCTCTCTCTCTCGCTTGGATTACTCGTAGAACGTCCTCACCAGCTTTCAGCGTTGTATTTTTACAGCCTATCCCACTTGTCGTGTAAGTGAAAATTAAGCACGTAAGTGCACGTAAGTCAAGCCAGCCAGTATAACAGCCAGAAGGATTTGACATGGATCTACCTTTTGTTATACCGATTGTTGATCTTGTGTTCTTTTGTTCAAGCCAAAGATAGCAATGAAATTCGCCTCAACAAGAACTAATGCTTTTGAAAATGATTCGGATCAGATGATTTCCTCGACCACTTTCCATATAATGGCTTGTTTGGGAAAGCCAATATACGCGTAAAATATTTTTGCGGAGCTGCTGTTATTATGTTATATTTAACATTAAAAAATATAAAAAGTCTGGAATAGATATAAGTCCAAGTCTGATGACTTCGGAAAAGATTAACCACCACACGCTCGTTCAAGCCGCTGTTTTTCGTCAGAATACAAACAATGCAACCACATATCCCTTATTCAATAGTGTTGGGAATTACAATCCTTGCAACCAAGTGCACCGACAGACCAATCAATTCGACCGCACTTATGTAAAAGTTGTGATACTTTCGTAAACTTGGATATTCGAGACGCGAACCGCTACTTGCCAAAAACGCACGCCTTTATTCTCTTTTTTACGGTCACTATCAGGGGATAAGGATTGGTGTACTATCCAAAGCTACGCCTGAGTGTCGCCACAGGTGACTTTTAATGAGCGGGTTTATATGATGAATCGATTTCAATTTTTAGGGCAACTATATTTTTTTTCCGATCCTTAGAAAGATTTTATAAAATTTTTTCAAGAATTTGGGCATCTATATGTTACATTAATTACCTTTGAAAAGACCAAAGTGAGTTTAAAATGGATATTGCCGATGTGTATGTGTAGTGTGTTTTCTCTTAAAGTCACGAACTATTTCCAATTTCTGAAATAAGATAACGAATATGCGAAATTAGTTACAGTAAGTCGACTTTGCACTTTGTATTCATATACACTTTATAAATAGTCTACGATATTGAGTCATAAATATTTTAAAACGTGAACACGATCTTTCTTGAACAGATCGTCGAGCATTGGTATTGTGATTACCTTTGTATCAGTTATAGAAATTCCCTCGGATAAAGCGACAACAAAGCGTATTCGACGTTGACTTAAACCATCTATCCATCCATCCATTCATCCGTCCGTCCGTCCATCCGCCCGTCCATCCATTCATCCATCCATCTATCTATGTATAGATCTTTCGCCATCGTAAAATTGTAACAAAAAGTTTTTCTTAGTTTATATCCATAAATCGATTTCAAATTGATCGAATCGAAAAGATTTTGAATCGGAGATGTGTAACAAATTCAGAATATGATCGGTGCATGAAAAATTCCCGTTAAATTCTTAACATTCATAATTAATGACTAAAATTATTTTATGACGTTTGTATTAAGTGTTTTCAAAAGTTTTGATCACTTTTTCACTTGAAAAAGGCATTTGTTGTTGAAAATCGGTGCAATATATATTAACCAAATTAGATTCCATCATTTTCTACAACATTTTACAATATTTTTGGCAACGTGGCGATATCATGTCAAAAAAACTTGTACTGGTTTGGCAACGCTTCACCCACCGAACCATGGACTTCGGCGGTAGATTTCTTATAGCAATGAATTTGGAATAAAAAGAATTTTGAGCGCTCTATGATTAGTGCCGGCGTGCGCTGAATAAATCAATAATATTAGATGGAAAACTGTTTGTTTATGTAAAGGAAGGTCAAAATCATTGAATTCAACCGTTAAGAACACTAGCGTTCCCCTTTTCCTTATCACTTTTACCTGTAGAAGTCGCTGAACAAAATTTTTCCAAACACCTAACACATTACATACAAATAAGTAAAAATAATTTAATGAGCTACGGCCCCCAAATTAAATATCCTACATTTCCCAGCAGTTATTCATATAACTACTTCCCAAGCTAAGACAATTATATGGGAGGTGGTGGAAAAACTGGTCCGATCCGTACCCATTTCAGTATCCTTCGTCCTTAGACGACCATCGACATACCAAATTGCATCAAAATGTCTCAAAAACTGCTTTCGGTAGCTTGATCCCAAGAAAACAAGACAGAGATACAAAGCTTAGCCTTATCTCCGTCAGGGTGTTGGGGTCCGCACAAACTTGATACACCCTCGTAGACCAAATGGTCTAAGCTATAAAAATAAGTTAATAACATGACAAATGTTTCGAATATTTTTGAAAAAAAAAAACAATTTATTTTCTAAGCAAGTTACTGATAACATCCCAACATTCCGCATAGTTTTTTTTTCTTTTTGAAAAAAGAAAACATCTTGTAACACCTTAATTATCGCGCAGTGTAGTTAAATACATTTAAATTGAAATAGTTTTAAACGTCGTCATAATCACCACTTCCAAGACGTTGTTCAATTGCTTGCCTTAAACAGTATGAATGGAGAAAAGTTATGGTATTTTTATTGTTTTATTCACTTAACGTTTGCTGTTCAATTGTTTACATTTGCTATGATTACAGGTAAAAAATGTACCGTGCACTCATAAGACGTTGTATTGTTAGACATGATGTCATTAACATTTAATATGCTAATCATTAAATAAAAAAAAAAAAAAGGCAGAAACAAAAACAAAAATATAATAAAAAAACACTTCACACACTACAATATTTCAAAGCATTACCAATTTTGGCGTTTTAATGCCAAAAACGATTACATATTCAAATTGATTGCTGGCACTTTCTAAGCTTCAAAAAAAAAAAAAAACAAGAAAAAAATACAAAAATATAATAAAAAAACACTTCACACACTACAATATTTCAAAGCATTACCAATTTTGGCGTTTTAATGCCAAAAACGATTACATATTCAAATTGATTGCTGGCACTTTCTAAGCTTCAAAAAAAAAAAAAAAGACAGAAACAAAAACAAAAATATAATAAAAAAACACTTCACACACTACAATATTTCAAAGCATTACCAATTTTGGCGTTTTAATGCCAAAAACGATTACATATTCAAATTGATTGCTGGCACTTTCTAAGCTTCAAAAAAAAAAAAAAA
>KK502505.1:701539-746194 GCA_000688735.1 Glossina austeni | reverse complement strand
GACTACTTTGAAATAATTTTGAAAAAGATTTTTTTTTTAAATAAATTTTCGAATATAATTTTCCTAAAATTAAGATCCATCCAGCAGTGTCCGTTCACAACAGGAAACAAGGAAACGAGATACACTCACTGTTCAAAAGAAAGAAAATAAACAAAAAGTAAAAAAAAAAAAAAAACAATTAAAAATAAACATAAATTTATTTAAGAGCTCTTAGGTTTACATGCGCATGTGTTTAGGTAGATTTTCATAAAAGACTCATATTACGAAGTACAACACATGTTAGGCTTAAAAATCTTAATAGATTACCCATCAAACAATTTTCTAGCTTGCGTCGTATGCCATTTTTACAATGCCTTTTTATGCCAGCAATAGATTTCTGTTACGTTGTTGTTATATTTGGCAAAATCTTTAGACAATCTTTCAGCTTTTGTTTGTTTTTTTGATCCCATTAAACTCTTCGTAACACTTCCCCCAATGCTTGCCAAAGTGTATACTCACGCTCTTATTTAAGCCGCAGTTCACTGCAACTAGACTACGAAAATATCGTGCAATAAAAAAGTTAAGGTTGCATGATATAAAAGTTCATGTATTTTTGTTTATTTGCAAAATTTTGTTCAAGTATTTTACACAGAATTTTTTACATAAAGTTCATTAATCTATTTATACTTAGATGAAGTTCTTGCTGTTTTTTGTTCACTTCCGTTAATTTCTAAGCAGCAGCTCAACGTTTGTGGTATGATTATCGCTAAGGTAAAAAAAAAATAAAGGTTTCAGAGGAACACTTAATACGCCATTTGACCGCATATAAAATAAACAACAACAACAAAAAATGGCAGTTGCGATCAAAACTGGCTTTTTTGTGGAAAGAAGAGCAACCTCAGCTAAACAACAGATGTTCACACTTGTTTTTTTTTTTTTTTTTTTGCTTTTTTTATCAAAGAAGATATGACCGTATTAGAGTGACTCAAGACTGCACTGTTCTTTTTGCAAGTAATCAAAATATTTATTCACTTAAAGCTAAGTACAAATACTTACGTTCAGTGGGTTTTTTGACGAAAATACACGACTTCGATTACTTTTTTTTATATTATAAGCCCGTAAAGAAGATAATGGTCGTAAAGGACGACTGGTAGAAGAGGAGGAAGCAAATAGCTTTGAACTAACAGTAAGAACAAGCAGAAGAATAGAGAGACATGTAGTTTGTTTGAAGTCTTGTCACATCGTTAAGTAACAAGTAGTCGCGTTAGTGCTTCAAACGATGTTTGGGTAGTTTCACGGAAAATGGTTGAGAATGTTAATAAACCGTAGTGGTCGTCTTGGAGAGCTTGATTGATGTACAGATCTCTCTATTGTCTCCGCAGAACATTTGTCGTAGAACATACAGCACACGAGTGTCGGGAGTGCTCCACACACTTCTCTTCGCAGCTTGTGTACGGAAGACTCCAGGCAACAGCGGGACTATCGGAAATTTCCAGTGCTTCAAATCTGTTTAAAGTGCGCTACACAAACTGATCACTGAATGTTCTATTTTCTGAAAATGGTGCACAGTTACTAATTGATCGATTTTTAGTAGATACTCTCGCCTACACGCGCCATAAGTGTTACTTTTCATGCACTTTCAATGTCTTATGGACGTAAGAATACTTTCAAGTTCGTCTTCTTTTTTTTTCTTTTTAATAAGACCAATGAACCGGGGTACATACGTGCAACATGGTGATGGTCTGAAAGAGGTGGGGAAAGAAAAAAGCATAGGGAGTTCCCGCAGCCCGGTGGGCGTGTGCTTTTACAAACTAAGCACTCGCCATAGCTAAGGCCAAGTATGGTCTAATGCACTGAAATTTAAACCTTCAAACACCGGCATGATAGTCGCAACTGTTATCTCCTCGGCTATGCTGTACCGGAATGTATGTAACTGCAACTTTTTTCTTACAACCACGATTATATCGAGCAGATATCGCTACTAGAACGTAAAGCTACAATTATTGGACTGAATTTTCTTAAAAAAAAAAAATTTGAATGGAAATGATCGATATGCGAACATTGTTAAATCGTACACTGGACATGATGAAACAGTAGACAACGACAACAACCAAAATGAAACAAACGAATTAAAAAGGACGTAGGGATGAAAAGACTTCTTCGGAGGAGCACTTCTTAGGGTTTAAACATGCGACTCGATAATTAACTTTAGTTTAAAATATATAACTACTATCGGTTTTTGAAATCAAGACCAGTTTTCTTCTTCTTTCATGTTGTTTCAACATGTTTCCTTTTGATTTGCCAAACTTACTATCTCTGTATTTGCAAGCGTAACCACTTCAACACCCTGAGGATAAGCGAATGTTGGTTAAATTAATTTAGAATCTTGATTAACGCTATATATATCTATGTATCTAAATGTTACTTCACGCTTATGACTATACCTGAATATTGTACAAAGGCAATGGCAATAATGTATCCCTTCCTCACCGTGATGTGTGAAGCAGAAATTCATTATCGTGATGCAACTATTATTTGCCATAAATTTGTTACAAATACTTTTTTCGCTAAATACAGAGACTTGGGCACATAAACCACTTTTGCTTTCTCGTTCGGCTTTAACGATAATTTCCATCGGCATATGAGAGAAAGTTGAAAATGTTTTAAGAAATAAAACCATAGTGAGCAAAAAACTATTACGCCTACTAACAGAATTTCATCTATCCATCATTACTTGGTATACCCTACACCGTTTATGGTACAAGGGCTTATTCAGTTTGTGCCCAGAAGGACTTGAGATAGAGCCACCTTTTATTATATCGATTGATTTAGATTCACGTTTTGAATCTATCTAAGCTTGTCTGTCCGTCAGGTTTGCTTGTGTTCAATGCGCAATCTTTTGAGATATTTTCATAAAGTTTGGTACAGCCAAAGTTTGGTACACATATGTATATAATTTATTTACCCTAAAGAACTAAATTCTTGGATTAAAATATAATGAGGACTCGCAGCTAAGACTATCTGCCTCAAAGCAAACAACTTCCTTAAATGATTTTTATTGTGATATATAAAAATGGAAAACATTGGCATGTGCAACCTGAATGTATCTATCGCCTCCGTAGTCTCCATGGTTCAAAGAAAGTACGTATAAAATAAATTTCAAAAATTAAACAGCTGCAAATTTTGTGATATAAACAACCGCTCTTGCCGACGTCATGAATTGCGAGCTAATTAAAACAAATAAAAACAGAAAAAAAACAATAAGAAAATTTACATTCACCTTGAACCGAATCATGAATACTCGCTCAGCAAGTTTGGCAAAAATATGTAAAAGTTATCCTCAGCTTTTCATTAATTACGACAGTGTTGCTAAACCGATATTTGTTTTAAAATTTTCTGAATGATTTCAAAAAACATAACCTGGAAAATTCAATTAGGAATACAAACCTAAGACTTGACATGTTGTTGCTTTAAAACAAGTAAAAATACTGTAGTGGGCCACGGCTTAACTTTAAACAGCCAACACCATCTTACTGTTATTCGTATAACGACTTTTCAGAATGAGACATTATATGGGAAAGAGATAGAATAAATAGTCTGATCCGATCTATTGTCAACGGCGTTCGTCCTTGCGCCAAGACGTGTCGTCATACCAAACATCAACAAAATTTCTCAGAAATTGCAGCCTGTAAGCTTGTAAAAACAAAACGAACAGACAGACAGACCGGCTTGAATCGATTCAAAAAGTGATTCTGCATAAAAAGCCGGTTAACTTCAAGTCCTTCTGGGCGTTGCGTACATGCACACCAACTTAATACCACAATGTACCGCAAGTGCTGCAGGGTATAAACATTTACTTATTTGTACATATATTATGACATCTCTAATGCCTATTTCTGGACATATCAAGTGGAATGACCAGATGAACATACCCGCTGTGCTTGCAAGAAAGAAACCTTTATTTAAGAAAAAAAAAAAAAAAAAAACAGAAAAGAAGAGAATAGAGGTAGAAGATAAACGAAAACAAGTTTACTCGCTGATCCGTTTTATAAAAAAATTTGCTTGTTTTAAACAATACCTTGTGATCCATTATCAAGTTCTTTTTTCTTTTTATCATCGTACAGTGTAATGAACAAATAAATAATTTTCTCTAAAAATCTTTTATAAATTATTTTCTTTTTTTTTCAATAATCTTTATAAATGGATTAAACACAACAGTTGATTAAATTTGAGACTCAATTACTTACTTAAACAAACATGACAATCAATTAACATATTTTATTGGCTACTTAACTTAATCTCTTGAATACTTGAACTACCTGAGCTACGAATACGAATATAAACACAGATGGATGTGTGTGTGTGTGTGTGTGTGTGCGTATGTTAATATTCATCTAAAAAGACGCTGCTTTTTTTTTCAATCTAATAAACAAATTTAACAGAGAAAACAAGAAATGAAATGTACTCAGCTGACAGCGGATCTTTGAATACCCATCGATTTGCTAAATTTTGTTGCTTTGAAAAAAAAGTAACAAATGCTAATGTTGACGATATGCGTATTTGCGGTAAGGCTAATGTTTTTCCTTACTTAGGCGTATATGGGTCATGGGTCAGCGAATAAATTGCAATAAATAACGAACACAAGACAACTCAACTCGTAATGATTATTACGCAGGGCACATGAAAGAGTGGGTTTATAATTTTCGGATTCTTGTTAGCTGTGGACGACCATTTGAATCGATTTAGTTGCTTTTCAAGCCTAACATGACTGGGCGTGAGGAGTAAAGATTGAAAATCCAATTTTGTTATTCTCTCTAAAGCTTTGAGATTTTAGCAGTGAACAGTGGTCAGCCAGAATAAAATTATTGGAATATTCACCTTCAACGAATACAGAACACAAGGATAGCTACAATTTGTAGCAACATTTTTATACTCTACACTACTTCTGGTGCAAGACTATGTTAAGTCTGTGCGAACATATGCAATATCCAGAAGGACTTGAGATAGACCTATATTTTCTTATATGGATCGATTTAAACAGTTTAAGCTGGTCTGTCCGTCTGTCCGCCTTGTTTTCAACGTACAAATCCGCAATTTTCGAGATATATGGATGAAGTTTAATATACTGACGTGTTTTCGCCAAAAGTCAAACATTGGGACGGGACCACTTTTCAATCACTTCCTATATAAAGCCTTTTCTTGAGAAATCGTTTACATAAATAACTACGAAGTGACATGTTTTTGCTTGTTTTATATTTACAGAGAGATGTTTCAGGTCTTTGCCAATATAAAACAAAATGTCTGTATTTTCCGATGCTAGGAAAGAAACAATTATTTATGCCCCATTTGGTAAATCTATTCTGTTTATAGGTTAACCTGGGCGCTTGAATGATCAAAATAAGATTTAGATACATACTAGTTTAACGTACATGTCTAGCCGGCAAGTGAGCTTGTATAATTTGTAAAATGTTTTTGATGATCAACTGTGTGCATGTGTATATATTTGAAAGGCATGTAACAAATATCACTTACCGACTACACGCACAAAATCATAAAATGAATATGCTCTGCGGTCATAAGTGTAAAAACTATGATTTAAAATCAATGTTTACTAATTTGAAATGCATAAGCAGACAAGTAGATAGCTGGACGGACTGACCGACAAACAGATTACGACTCGTATGTTGGCTAATGAATAATAAAAGGCGGCATTTTGCCTTTCTTCAGAGACAAAGGAAAATTGTACATAAAGTTCAAAGCGATGAAATTGTTTTAGTAAGTATTTGTCTCTTTGTATGTATATGTGCGAGTTTTTTTTCGAATAAATGCTAATTAAGCGGTGAGTGGTGAGTATGGCTTGGAAAAAATGTAAAAAAGAAAGAGATTTTTTTTTCTTTTTATGCATACAAGTAAACGATTTTAAGGTCTTTAGCCAAAAACAACAAACGGTACAGTGGAGGCGAACTGATAATACCATATTAATAATGTCTTAATTGTTTATTGTTATTGATGTAAATTTTTCAATGAAATTTTTTGGATTTCCGATATGCGATTATTTATATTATATCCATCCAGGCAGAAATACATGCACATATAAATGCATGCATGGACGAATTATCAAAAAACAAAAAGTGGTTACTATAACGTATCAGTCAATTTGTAACTCAATCATCTTTTCGATGAAGCATTCTGTCTCTCTTCAAGTTTCCTGATTATCAGGTAGGTTTAGGTGGTCGGACAATTTTTCTATGAAAAGCAAAAAACATTTACTTGTAATTTACAGTAAAGCCAAGCCTTTCAGAAATTACAAAAGCTGTTACAAGCACTGCTCACAGGGCCGCCTCATTCTTGTCTACTGCTCCTGAAGCAGTTTCTGTACGATTGAATTAAGGCATAGCTCTTAAAAGGGTTTCCTTGTCCTCATAGGAATGGAAGTACGGAAGGAAAACGAATATGATAACTGCGTACAAGAACTTTCAAAGGGACGTTCTCAACGCTAATACATTTTTCGGATCAGTTTATTAGTTTTTTAATTTTTGCGACATTTCTATATATATATTTTTAACAAAGCGCTGCAAGATTTTGTGCACCTAGTGAGAAATCAAGCTGTAAGCGCGGGGATCCGCGATTACTTCCCTAACGGAAGAATATGTACAAACTGCAGATATTTAGGTTTCGCACTTATAAGCAAAATCAACCTCAAAATGCATCAACCTCTGCACCTACCTATACCGAAGGTGGGAAAAGGCGAGGACGGGTAGGTAGGAACCACTCGTATATTACGAATGCAATGCAATAATACTTGGACCTAATGACAGTCTTAAGTGATATTTACAAGTTAAATATTATCCTTTTCGTCTTGGGTGTTTTCTGCCAGCTATTCAAGTAACTCATCGAAAAAGCCTTCTTTTATAGGTATATTGAAGTAATGCGTATGGAAGAAGTAGCCATAAAATAATGTCGAATCCTCAAAAAGAATTTCCAAAACAAAGCAAAAAGTATTTTACCTACGCTATTACATAAATTATGCTATACATAAATTGTTTGTGATCTTCACCATATTTCACAGAGAACTATGAAGCTATGACTATGACCCGTAGAGCATCACACATTTAAATGAAATTTTTTATATTAATCTTTGGCTTACTGAACACTTATATTATGCATTATATCAACTATGATGTGGCAGAATAATATGGTGCAAGAGGAAAAACAGAACGTAAACTATATTTCCGATCAAAACGAGTGCTTTCTTTCTTATAGTATGGATGCTTCGATATATGAAAGCATAAATTCCCTCACATCCCTATGAAACAAAATGAAGTTTAATTACAATCCAAATGAAACCCATTACTCGACAATTTTCAAGTAGATTAGATACAAGAATTATAAACAAGAAAAATATGTTTAAATGTACGATGGCGAAAAGATCAGGTGATTCGGTATATCGATCGTATATTGCATCATATATATGGCAAATTGTTCATATCATTGCCCTAATTTAGAGTAAAGAAGAAAATTATCAGGCTTTTTTTTGACTTCTCGCTTGCAAGGCAACCCAGCAATTGAGAAAGTCTGTTCAAAGACTGGAGCGCCAGATATTAAGGTTTAAATATGCTCGTAACTGTCTCCACTGCATCTCTAATTATTTAATACTCCCGAATTTAGGAGCACGCAGGTCTCATACGGTGGTTCAACTGATGTAGTCGCAACGCTGTCATTTGTGCTTGGACAACCCTAGAGACTTTCTCCTAACCATATGTGATTTACGAGTGAGAAGACAACTTCACCCGTCTGGATCCAATAGTTTTAGTTTGTAATGCATCAGGATTAACATATACTTTTATATTAGGGGTAAAGAGAGTGATCAGAAGAAATTTCCGATAAAGTTTATCCCTTTGGCCACAATTTTCACAAGACGGATGAACCATAACGAGGCAGGCTTGTATAAATCGCTTGAACTGTTCATGCTGATCGCGAATCTATATAGACTTTAAGTTCAACGATAAATACTGAGATTTCTAATATATCTTCCGAGTACGACGGATGTACATGCACTAGAGAATATGTGGAGAATATTGAGCATTCAACCTGAGCTCTTTTACATTCATTTTATTCGTTTAATTGCCAATCGTCTGCACCGATATTTTCATCTTTTCCGACTATAAACTATGAAAACATATTAGCGAAGGATATCAAAAGATTCCACTTAAGCCGAATATAACATTCTATCTCTCTTTATATATGAATATATGAATATATATATATGTATATATATATATATATATATGTATATATATATATGTATGAATAACCAATTCAACCTTGTTTTTTTGATTAAAATTTACATACATGTATATTATGCATTACATCGTTATCTCTCCGCATATATGTGAATAATTTGACGTCAGCTTTTCTTTTTTTTTTTCTTTTCATTTATAAATTATTGACACATAAAATCGTTTAAATTTAGTTATTTAAAGTATTTTATGCGCTCCATCTGATTTAAATTTTTATTTAAATCAAATAATGACATGAAATTTACATTAACTGGTGGGATCCAAAGTCACTATATAATCGACGGCTGCCCATAGCAGTTCATGGTTAATGCTTGATTATAATCATATTTATATATATATTATATAATATATATATGTAAGAGCTTTTGTGTACTGATTTTGAACAATACAAACAATAGTATTTTTTAAGCTCACATTACACAATGGAAAAATCATTTTAATGTTCATATTTTTTAACAACAAAATGTTTTGTGTTTTTGCTCTTCTAACAATTATGTTAAAATATCCTATAATGGCTTATGGGGTGGGGCTATAGCAAATTTTTTTTCGACTTTCCACAATATGAGGAAAAACCTCATTATCCGTGTATTTTGGGACCTATAGCCAAGAGCTTCGAAACGAATGCCTGCATCCAAAAAATCCCACTGAAAAGTTGCTGCCTAATGTCTCCCATCTCACTCAAAGTGTATACCCTTTTCTTGTAACTCGGTGACGATCAGAAAGAAGAGAGGAAAGAGGTAAAGAGCTCGTGGCTGCTATTCTACTAAGTATGAGTCCAAGCGAAAAGTGTTATGCTTTCACCGACTGGGCACTGACTGTAATTACAACCAATGAAAACTCTACCGCACTTGAGTTGACTTGACTTAACGTCCCTTTGCTTTTCACATTTTTTAATCTGCTAACATATATCTGTAGACGATATTTGTATTCATTAAACGATTCGCTACCAAGATCTTCTGGGAGAAACATCTACCACAGCACAAGATTTTTTAAACTGAAACCGACACGATACATATGGGTAGCGTCGGGCTGTGGTAAGAAACCACTGCCTGACATTTAAGTGTGAGCTAATAGCGGAAAAATGAAAGGCATTTTGGAACAAAAGTACTCTAATGTAACGTCATTGAGGCGGTCGTTGAATAGACATGAAGTTGAAAATGTATCAAAAGGGGTCGACGCCTCTGCCAAGAACTTAAAACTTTGGGATGCAGTTTTCGACGATAATTGTCAAGTGGGCTGTGGAATTATAAATTCTTTTGATTCTTCTTTTGCCTACACTTTCTTATTTCACAACACTTAAAGTATGAAACATGCGCCTTTTCCTTCGAGACTAACTAAAATTATGGTTTGGTTTTATAGGTAAAATAAGGAGAATTTTAACATAAGCCATTTTGCACACTGCCTTACTATTAAATATTTGCTTAATCCCATAACATTGTATAAGCAAAGAAATAAAGGGATGTTGAAATTCATGCAACGAAATGGCTATAGTGAAGATAAATCTACTGATAATGGGTTAGCGGAAAGGTCATCTCGTATTTTCCTGCCTGTAGGTAATTTTACTTGTCAGGTCACTGCAGACAGTTAGAATGCGCCGTGTGGGATCTCATTATTTAGCAATTCTCTCATGGCACACAAGAGAACTGTTTTCAATAGCACTCACCATTTTGTCACGAAATGCAGTTCAGTATGAAGTTCAGTAGATAAACCGCTTTTAAGACTTTTCCTTTGATATGGGTTCCAGGGAGGAAGGAGGTTTGCTTATAGAAATGTTTATGTGACCCGTTGGGAAGTGAAGCCGTAAATATGCTGATATGGCAAAGATGGTTTGCAAAATTTCGTCTCCCAGATGTCAATCCTAAGCAAGGTCGTCGATCTGAGCGATACTGACATTTTGATATCGACGTTGGAAAGTAAACCATACCTAACCAATTTGCTGTTGCAAAAGTACTCGTCATCAAATATAAATTTTGCCTTATTTTAAATAGAATTATTACAGAACTTTCCTGCTAACCTAATAAAAACCTCCGTTCAAAGTTAAATATGACCGAATGGCTTGCAAAATACGTCAGATATTAGGGTCGAAAAGGTTGATTTACAATAATTTTGTTAAATAAGTGACACTTTGATATGGATATTTTTGTTTGTGAAAGTCCCTCGGTAAATAGAGCATCATTTTCAATAATGCATTTAGGGAAATTTCTAAACGTTCACTGTGGCTTAAGAGTGCGAAGTTACCCCATAATGTACCGGCATGTATAATAATCGATTGAAAGACGAGTTTACATAGAAGATCTGTTTTTTGTTATGATAATGTATTCATTTATTTAAGCAGATTTGTCCAGCTGTCCGTCTTCCTAGCCGATGTATATCCGCGCACAATTTTCTTAAACTACTTGGAAGAGATTCGATACACGCACAAATATTAAAAAGTGTTGGCCAAAAGACTACTCATATTAGATTGAATCGCACCCATATTGCCTATAGTGCTCTATTTTAGAAAGATCGCTATAAGTAATTTGAGAATTTTTGTTTACAGTCGATTCATATTTTTTATTTTGTGCATCTTTTTAGTAGAAAAGTACCTAAGCAAGTTTAACATCATTTTCATCAATTTATTTTGACATGTTTGCAAAATTTGCGATGCGAGTTAGAGCACAGTTACCCCATACTGGAAACGCGTTCAATATGATTGATTGAAAAACAACTTTACATAAGAGAATCTTATTTGCAATAAACTGTTGACAATTTCTGTTTCTTAATGGATGTAGTATTTTCATGGTCACGTTTTGTTTGTTATACCCTACACCACTTGTGTTGTAAGGTTGGATTAAGTTTGTGCGGATGTATGCAACACCCAGAAGGAGTTCAGGTAGACCCACCTTTTATGATGCCAACAGATGCAGCATCAGTTTTTGAAGATTGTCCGTCTGTCTGCCAATCTTGTTTTCTTACATTCCTCCTACAGGCCGCAATTTTTCAAAAATATTTTGATGAAACTTTGTGCACCGACATTGTTTAAGTCGAGGAAATAATTCGGAACGAACCATATTTCTAACCACTCCGCGTGTAACATCTTAGTCGTTATATAGATAACTGTATGACGCGAAGTCCTGTAGGGTATCTAATAACGGTCCGTATCCTACTATAACGGTTTTACTTCTTTACAGCGCATCACGAGTATACATGTCAAACCCACCAAAATGAGGATTTGGATTGACGCGTATACACGTCATAGGCACTTAAGACTGTGCCCCTCCTAACGTTTGACTTAATTTGCTGATTTTAATCATTTTATTTATTGCATAAAAAGTCTTTATAAAATAATTAATTCCAACTACACGTAATCTTCGCGGAAATCTCTCTAAACCAAATTTTTATAATGTAAATATTTTGCGTTTATTTAAAAAAAAAAAAAAGGAAAAATAAAAAATACATTTAAATTTTCATACACACACAAACAACTTGAAAAATAGAAAAATCGAAAGCTTATATATATATGGCTTTAGAATAAACAAAAAAAATTTCAACCTGTGAACTTTAGCTGACAATTTTTGTATTGTGTGTTGTGTATATGTAATAGTTTATTTAGTTAATACTATGACATTAAAACGCACACCTCTGTAAATAAGTGCTTGAAAAGTGCATTATTTAATGAACACCAACACATTTATTCATATATGTATGTATAAGTTTTTAATATAGCAACGAAAGCGTAATGCAGTCAAGGTTTATTTTAAGTGCAAAATTTATTTAAATCTAACAACAGTCAACTGAATCAATACAAAGATTATTCATACAAAAATGACTGTAAAAAATACGTTAGAATATATGTAACGGCATAAAAGGCAAAAACATCTGTTTAAATACATTACACATTAGCTTAACTTAAACTTATAATAAACAAATATTGACCTATCGCATGTCACACTTTTACATAATCCACCACCGAAGTTTAGTCATTCCGTTTGTAAAGCGAAGAAGAAACCAACTGCTTTAGAAACTGCTTTTTGTACACAAATGCACTCTTTACTCAACAAATTCGTAGGATAATGTATAGATGCCGCTACTAATGACGAATCCCTATGATTTTCAGATGGCGTTTGTAAAACAGGGCAATAGACATTAAAACCCGCTTTTTATATACAAACATACTCCTTAGAATAATACGTTACTCAATAAGTTCGTANCTTTTTATATACAAACATACTCCTTAGAATAATACGTTACTCAATAAGTTCGTAGGATGATGTATAGATGTCGCCATTAATGACGATACCATGTATTTTCAGATGGCACTAATCGTCAAACGATATGTATCAAAATTTCAAGCCATTGCGACGACTAGTTTACAAGTCACATCTCTTCTGTATACATCACCCTATGAACTTATTGAATGAAGTGTTGCAAGATCTCGAAACTGCCGAATGGTTTAGCCGCCCTAATTTTGGGAGCTCTTGTTTTTTAAAACTTTCACTTCATTTGAAGCAAATAGACACAAATTGACGTTTGAAGTCTCAATTTAACAGAAATATTGTCCCCCTATAGACGCAAGTTAGAAAACCTTCAGTTGGTCCGCCCTCAACCACACCAGCGGAACGGATACGGAAAACAATAACAGCTGCGACGTATTCTAAATATGACTCTGGTGTCTTTACAGTGTTAGACAACTTTAGAGAATATTTTCTGCCAGGAAGGTTTGCGTGTAAAGCAAACTCCATAGCTTCAAGGTCAGATTAAAAGCACTCTCGCAGAAGATCGCTTTAGTACGCTTTCCTTGTTAGTTAGCATTGTTCGCTTTTTCTTCTAAAAAAAAAAAATTAAGATATCGTAAAAGTTTCTTATGACCAATAGTTGAAGAATGGCGTCCGTACTCTTACGGCAAGCTGTGCTAATATTATAAAATCAAGACTATTTATTATTTTAGGGTATTTAAATTAAATCATTAGACATATTTTAAGACATTGATAGAAGTGAATACTATAGCCCGTGTTCCCATTGTGAAGCATTTACTATCTTGGATGAACACATGTCCATGAGAAAGCTCTGTTCAAAGTCGCCGCGCTTGCTCGCTTTTGACAACCCGTCGGTGATGCAGAGGTGGTGATGGTTTGGTGCCGTTTAGGCGTGGTGTGACAATGGAGGAATCAGTACCCACCAGAGTCAGTCGAGTGGAACGCCAGCGGCGAAAGCCGTCCCAAGCAACCAAAAAGGCAGTGCCACTAAAGCATCTATAACTTGTAAACTAATGTAGGGACCAGGGCCAGGGCCAGGATATTTCGACACGTATGGTTTGAAGGCAGATACTATGCAGAGATTATGTAGGTCGGTCAACAGTGTTGTCATATATGTGGCACACCGCAGACTTATCGACTGATGTGATATCTTACTTGTTTTTAGTGTTCACTGTTACTTACGGTTTCCACTACAGACATAGTTATTGCAAAGGTACGATTAAAATTTTAAGGGAATTGAACTTTTTATTTTTATGATCGTTTTTTTTTTATTTTTTGCTTCTCAACACTTTTTTGCCTAACTCTATATAATGAAGGTTATTAACACAACGGCGGACGTAAATGCATAATGACGTAAATGCTATAGCATTTCAATTTTGAAGCCAATTATTTTTCATTTAACTTTGTACTTAAACTTTAATATATTGGATTTGTATGATTGTAGATGTTACGACCTATATACACAATTATATTATATAAAATATTTCAAACCAGATTTCTGACACACACACACAATTAATTTTAAAATAAATTCACTGTCAATTTTTGCACACCGAAATTTGTACTTTTCGTCAAAGTGTTGAGGGTTAAAATGTTAATTAAATTTATGATTATTTCATCGTTGTTCAGTTATGCATACAAAACCCATAAGGATTTGAGATATATTCACCTTTTATTATACCGATCGATTTCGAATCACTTTGAGAATCACTTTTGGAATCTATCTAAGCTTGTCTGTCTCTCTATCCGTCTAAGATCTATCCTTTTATTTTTGTGTTCAACTTGCAAGTCGCAATTTTCACGAAGTTTCGGGGAAGTTTGTCATGTCGGCGTGTTTTGGCCCAAGGAAGAACTCCTTTGAAAGTGATTCGGATCGAACTACTTTTTCGACGGCTTCGTTATAAAGTCTTATTTTGAAAAGTCTTTATATGAAAAACAAGCACATTACAGACGGGCAAGGCCGACTATTGAATACCTTACACTATTTTGTCTAGCGCAATCAAAAATTTGGATCAGTAAGCCTAGATCGATTCAGAAAATGGTTCTCATTCGATCTGTACAATAAAAGGCAGGTCTATCTTAAGCTCATATGGGCGCTACAAGGGCAGTATAAAAAAGCATTGTGAAGAACTGCTCTAATTATCAACCGAATGGCCGATTGTGCCTCTTTTGCCTCCTTTAATTTGACTGTTGCTTAGGTTCTTCTATTGGGCGTCGCAACGAGAAATGCTGTTATCGTTATTGCTTATGTGTGTATAGGAATTCCTAAAAAAGTTTGCGTAAGATATCAAGTCGTCTCAGTTAGACAAGTCTGTCCGTCCCTTGTGTTTGTTAGATCTAGATGCGATCGGGAAAATTCGATCGATTTATTTATTATCTTCTCTTCCTATCTGCTGATCAGAGTTTGGCATAAGGACCACAGCTAATTAGATTAGAAACAGAAGAAAATTATGTTTTCAAAGAATGACATGAGAAGATAATAAGCTTTTTGGGAAGTTTTCACCAAAAATTGAATGCTTATGAAAAGATGGTTTATACAAGGCATTGTCTACTCCCGTACTATCTACGCTTTGAGTCTTTCTGCTCGAAGATCAGTATTAAGCTGAAAAGACAAGTAAGTCGTGAGGTTAATCACAAAACGATGAACTTTTTGGACAAAAACTCGATAATCAATAAAGATATTTATAATTTGCGACATTTGGCTGAGATGGTGGGTGAATGCATTTTTTAAGACGCGAGTGTAAATCACTTTGTATATAAAATATTTTTCCCGAGAGGGTCATTATAAAAGAAATTTAATAAACATATATATATATAAATAGAAATAAATTTTATTTGAAATTTCTTCTTTTTTTTCTTTTAATTTCATTACAGCGGCGATTAATTGAAAAATATCAGGAATCAGGTGAGTGATTCATTTCTACCCACAAAATTCTCTTGTGGTTTGTTTTTTTTTGTTTTTTTTTTTTTTGTTTGTTTGTATTTTATTAGTGATATTTTTTCTTTTAATGTATTTTAAATTTATTTTGAACAAAACTTGCAACAGCGCGATTTTAAGTATTTTCTACACCCACTCAAACCGATATGTGCGAATAAATACGAATGTATACAGAAAGAGTTTTTTTTATTTTCTCGTGTAACTTTGACACAATTGCCATAGTTTACGATTAACAACGGTTTGCTTTGCATATAATTGTCTGAACGATAGACTTTTTCCTCTACACAGATAATAACACAAATTTTAACAGACATTTTGATAGTTTGGCGGCTGTATACAATTATGTGTAAGTGTGTGCGTGTTCAGTGTCTGGTTTTAGCTTCAGGCTCAAATGGTTGTTGTTTTGAAGTCAAAACCAAAAAATAAAACCATTTAAACATTTGAAACGCAACAGCCAGAAACACGTATGCAGATGTGCGATCTAAGATTGGGTTGTTAAGAAAGCAATATACGTATGATTACTTACTTTTATCTGAATTATTTTAAACCATTGGGGGGAGGTCGTGTGAATTCCAGAAATGACTTTCCACCAAGAAGTCTTTGTGCTGTTATACGAAAAGATCGCTGGCACATTTAACTTGCGGAGCTACTGCATAACCGACTAGATTAGAGCCATGAATTACTCTCTTCCCTTCCCTTCGCAACTTTTCATCATTGCATTTCTCTTTTTTGCCGGTTTTTGGCTGGTGCGAATCTCACTGCGGTTTCACCATATCTTGTCTTAGCTACAGCGAGCGTTTAGGTAAAGGCGGCAAAGCACTTGCTGATTGCGTACGCACTCGTTTAACTGCGGCTAGTCTCTACTATCGTTTTCCCTTGTCTCACTTTTTTCTGATCATCAGTCTGTTACAAGTACAAGGGCATTACCGATCTGGACGATCGCATAAAGAAAAAAGAAAAAGAGTCAAAGAATTAAATCGCCCATGAAAGCTTTGATCAGACTAAAGCAGCGAGAAGAGAGTGGAAATATCAGAAATTTTTTCAAAACTAGAAAAGCTTGCTTAGAGCAATCGACATCTAAAAAGGTTTATCTACGAATCATAGTAACTGTGAATGAATTATTTTATTTACCAAAGCTGCAGCAATCGAATGCATCGAACCTAAAATATTGGGAGTTGGCTTTTTAATTGGAAGGAGACCTCTCGTGAGGGAGAGTAATTAATAATACGTCGCACTAGATTGTACTAAATATCTCCCCTTTAAGCTTCAAACCCCAGTGTATTTGCCGTTCATCTGAGATGAACATTTTTCTAACTCTACCCATTGGGCGCTGTGTGGCAAAAAGAACAGCATTTGTAGAAAGCATTACATGTTTTGTTTAATTCGAAAAAAAATAAGTTCTGGAAAATGGATGAACGGATATCGATCTAAGTTTTAAAAGATCATAGGGCAATGCCGACGGCGAAGCAGAGTATCTGAAACTGCAAGTTCATAATCGCTATTTGAATTGATCCGAAAAGCGTATTACGAACTCCTCATCATCATTATTGTGTACCATTATGGGCAACGATCAACGCACAGTATTGAAGTAAAAAAGAGCTCTCACAATATTAATAAGAGTCGTGCACTACTTTATCAGTGTAGCATGCTAGACGTTGTGTCTTCTCATTATCAGTATTCGTAATTATAGTACTAACAGTAAAGTGTAAGCAGCACTTTTACTGCGCAATTATGTTAAGAAAATATTAGAAGCAGCAAAGCAAGTGTGGCACATTATTTATCCAATGCACCCATAGTCTTTGCTCTTTCTACTTCTCCTATGTACTATGCGTCTCTATGGAACTCACGGAAAAATGGAAAAAGTTTGCTTGGGCTTTATGAGATTTTGAATTGTCGTTGCTATCCGCAGAAAGCATAAATTTGCACGACGCAACTTCGCCTATGACAATTGAAAAAGAAAATTGTGGAATTTTCGCCGACTTGACTCTTTAAAAAACTCTTATATGGAAGAGGGTGCAAAAGATGAAACAAACTCTTTATACTTTTTATACTTAATTGTTTTGTTTAAAAAGTGCGAGAGAAGACTTCGAAAAAGACCAAAGTACACCGAATTCAGTAGAGTGAGTTTATATATCAACTTACTTTCCTACTAGCGCACGAAAAAGTAGGCAGAAAGACTTAAGGACTAATTTTTTCCGAGAACATCTACGTAGGGAAAGATTGAAAAGATGGTGTAGGTGAAGGGGTATATTTTCCACATTTATTTAATATAGCGTATAAGGGTTAGCGCATAGCCCAAGGGCTGAGAAATTTGACAACTAAGTTGGCAAAGCCGAGGATCTCAGTCCTCAGTGTATAAGACCATACTTAAGATACTTAAGGATTAGTCTGTGGTTGCAAAGGTAATGAATGCTCGGTGAAGTTATAACGCTAGCGGACTCGATCACGAATATGGCCGGTTCAAGTCAATCCCCATAGCCCTCTTCTCTTTCTGACCATTACCGGAACATACGTACAGGGGACTCCAATTGACCCGATTAATTTTCAATAGGATTCGTGTTTGGGCCAAGCTGAGGTTTATTAGAATATCTCAAAAATTGTAGAAGAATACATGGATCGACACTGGAGAGACGAAAGGAAAATGGTTCTTAATCTGAGTAATAAAAGACACACCATTTTAGGCCCTGCACACATCTGCACAAACTTAATATGCTGTTGTCGTAAGTGCTCACGAATGCAAAAACTGAGTTAGCATATTAAACTATAGGGGAAATGTGTAGATAGCGTTGAACATTAGTTTAAATATGTTATTGATTTTCAGTTGATTGCATTTTTCATTTGAAAAATCTTTTATTAGTTGTTAGTCAATCTTTATCTGTGTAAGATGAGCAAACAACAACTCACTTTGTTTTCGAGTGCATAGTCTCTATGTAGTTCTTTGTTATCAGCAACGTCTTGCAAATAAAATATTCCATAAAACCAAAAACAAATTTATGGCCATAGAAAGATTCCAAATAAATTTTCATAATATCTATGCCCAATGTGGACTATCTATGCTCGTAGACAATGCCATTTTTATGGAATAAATAATAAAGTTTACGTCGTCTTCTATAGGCAGTTAAATTAAACTTAAACTTTAATCAATTCTCAAATGGTGTAATATATTGAGTGATATTAAGAGTGGCGGAAAGCAATGCATTACAATACGTCACGCATGAAATTGGCAGGCAGAGTAGACAACTGAAGGATTTGAAACAAAAACATCGATGGTTTTGGCAAGCGAAAAATTTATTAAAAATTTTTATATTAATGTAACAAGAAAACAGATCGACTCGCGACATAGCGTCCTGTAAACTACAGTTAAATTATAGTTGAATAAATTTATGAAATAATCTTTAAAAAAAATACTAGATATGTAAATATGAAACCGGAATTTTTGAAATAAAAAGTTTAATATCTGAAAATGATAAAAACATTTTATTCAATGTGCTACCCATCGCTAGCTATACATTTTTTCCATCTGTCTCAAAAGTTGTACCTACCCCGCCAAAAAAAAAACTGTTACTCTTTGGAGGCAAATTGCTCATCCAACCATTTTCAAATATTTTTATATATCTTCGTCAGAAGTGAAGCGCTGCTCGGGGTGGTACTCGGAAGGGGACTTGCTTGATGAGTAAGTTGCATAGGCCAGCACGTTCGAGTTAAGCCCTTTCAACATAATTCGAACCGTCTTTGCCTGTGAATGGATGGAGGGACGGCATATAAAAAAACGAGATTGTGTTGCTTTTTTTTAATATTTCGTTAATTTCTTGAAAAGTTAGCCAATCAAAACAATTAATTACTCTCTTGAGAGCATTTTGGCAGACTTTAGAAGCTAATGACGGATCGCAGTCTTCCGGTCCCATTAAATACAGAATATCTTCTCCCAGTCTCGCTATCTATGTGAATGGTACGCCTGAGACTTATCCATTAAAAAAATCCACTTCTCATCCCCTCTTACGTTACGATGCAAGAACGATACGGAGAAGACAAGATGCGGCCAGCGAAAGTGTATTTCGTAAACATTTTATGCAGTTTTCGTAAGATTAGCTACAACATTACATTTAACATTATGTTAAGCAGTCAGTAGGGAGGACAGGTTTCTTTTTATGATGAACTCTATTCTACTACCTCAAGCAATGCTATGAAAAACTTTGTTATCAAACTCGTCTGTGTCTGCATAAAGTGAAGGCGCGTTTGCAGAATTCCGAGAAGAAGAAAGGGAAGAATGCGCCGGCAGGCGAACAGAGTTAAATTAATTCATTATTTCCCGCTTATCAAGAGTGCATTACTTCGTTCTACTAAGCATTTCTGGATTTTACACATGACGCGGAATTCCCTCTCTTTCTACGTTAATGGGTGTATCAGTAAAAACGAAAACTTTATTCCTCTTGAGATAACAGACAAATGCTAAACTAAGATATGAAGTTTGCTGTTTTAATAGCAGACTTCTTAGTCAAGCCGTTGATCATAATTTCCGACTAAATGTTTGTTGATCTTTTTGCTACAAGTCTGGCTTTATTGAAGAAATGATTGGTTATTTCTCTTCCTAAGAATGATTGTGCTACAGAGTGGATCGTACTAAAGCAATTTATAACTTTGGCTCAATTTTCACGAAATACAAAATACGAACAATGAAAAGATTGACCGATAGACGTATAACCGCGCTGGTTGTCACTACGACCGAATTTATACTAAAACTGAAACGATAAACGATATCGTTGCAGACACAGAAACCAAAGGATATACGAATCGACGCAACAATGAAGAAATGAAAGCGTGCTTATGCACAGGCCAACGATCACTTGGTCGAACTTTGACAGGACAGGAGGTACATGCAGGGGCCGGCACGTGACTAGATATAAGCAGTTTTGGTTAAAATTTGAAGTTGTAAACCCTTTTTTTTTGTGCTTTAAAGTAACTCCGAATGTTGCCAGCTATCGGAGGGAACTCCAACATTTTAGAATGCTCTACTTTCGTAAACACTCTTCTTCTATTTATCTTGCGATGTAGTGTTAACCTATCATGCACGTGTGTCTCAACAATCGATTTATTCCGCTCTGGGTGACAAGCAAGAATCATTGTTGGCGGATTATTCCATCAAGTGATGCGAAAGGTTTACTTAAACTTGATTCATTGGAATTGATATAATGATTGATATAACTATAAAAACAACTATGAATTTTTTTATGACAAGACTTATAGCGTTTAAAAGTTTTTCTAATGTAGTCTTAATAGAAATATTAATATATTAAATCAGATGTGTGTGTGTGTCATCTTCAATTTTAATTAATTCTGTCTCTCTTATTAATTGTTACGCGAAGCAACTAAATCAACGAATTTAATTAAAAAAATAGAATTCTTTGTTTTGCTATTACACTAATGAAATTGAAAAATATTTTTATTTAATTATAAAACGAAATAAATTAAAACTAAAACGTTAAAATGTCATTTGTCGTATACTTGTGTAAGTGGATCTGTCGTCTGTACTTGATCACTTAGCTTAAAGCAGCAAAGAGTGCAAATGAAAAACGAGAATATTTCACAATACATGCAAAATGAATCTTCGCACTCGTCGAGCAATAATTGCAATTAATGTTTGCCGCTAAGCGTTTTTATTCAATTGCGTCATTCATTCTGATGCCCCTCGACAAAAAATGCAACATCTTAGCTTTATGAGATGATCTATAACATGTAATGATATCAAAGAAAATCCGAGACTCAACGAAGTGCTTACGCTATACATTCTTGATTAGTTGATGACAATGGGTCAATATCCGTCAAATCCGTTAGTCGACGTGAACATTCCGGCAACGGAAAACTCTCCAGGACTTCTTTCCTGCGGAGCCATACTGCTAAGGACGATCGCAGCTTGAAGGGACTAGGATGGATGACTATTTTACTCCTAACATGTAATAGTGACAGACGGAATAGTGAGGACACGGTTCTAGACTTTATCGGTGTTTTCCCCACCCGCTCGAACCACCGAGTAGGTAAGAATCGCCATTATAAAGTCAGTGTTCGCGGGTTCATATCTTAAGTACGATGGAGTTTTCTTTGGTCGTAGCTACAACGAGTGCACACCACTTACCGATTGCGCACGCAATCACTAGACTGCGGCTACCACTTCTCCTATTTCTTTCTCACCGTCACGACTGTGGGATGCCCCTGAGTAATTCAATTTATTAGGAAAAAATATCGGTGTTTTTCCCATTACTTTGAAGATTTATAGGAAAAGATCATTTTAGTTGTGATCTACGATTGTAAGAAAGATCTAGACACCAACTATATGTGACCTAAAGTTCTCGCTTCTACTTTACAAAACAATGATAAGCTACCAGGGGCACTAACCTTTTCCTTTCCGTCTTTCTCCCATTTGAAAACTAGTAAAGCGCTTCCGGGAGCTTCGTGGTGACTATGGCTACTCCGAAACTGTAAAGGCGCTAACTTGTTAGAAATAAGAAGTAGATAGGTCCCTCCTTGATTAGCAAGCAACACCCGGGCACTTTAAGAGTATTTCGGACAGTTGCTTAACAGTGCCATTCATCTGCTCTTGGGCACCGTGCATTTTGAATGCGGGCGGTCTAGTCTTCCAAAAGTGATCAGTCTGCACTTCTGCCTTACATAAAGGAAATGATTAAGATCTTCTTAAAGCATCTCTACCACACACAGAGATACTTTTTACGATCTTAAAGACACATTTGAAAGTTGCCACTTGGCACATATGTCCTTAGCTTGCAAATGACCGCAATTTGCTTAGTTAGGCAGCTACTAACCATAAAAATTAACAAAGATATAAAAAAATGCTGCGACGTGTCTGTCTAGTCAAAATTAATTGACTGGAGATATATTTTTGTTATTTTTTATAAACACTTATTGAGACAAAGTAGAAATTCGATACGAAATTAATCCGGGTCGGTATGTTGACACTATATGAACAGACAAAATAGTTACTGCTTGTAATATATGTGATAAAGGCGGTGGGTATGCAAGTTTCGCCCCAATATGGTAAAATCTAAAATCCATTTGCCGGTATTGATGGAGAGAGCAATAATTGCACAAATTTTATTATCAATAATATCTTTCGCTCCTCCACCATAGTTTAAATGATTAAAGCAAAAACATGTTTATATCTACGAACATATGCACACTTAATGTGGTTAAAAATGCATCGCGACACACAGAGGAGTGGCAACAAACAACAAACAACTAATCACTGATAAATAAGAAATTAATATGCACTAAAAGTGCATTCGCAACAGTATATATAGAGAAGACGAGTCAATCATATAAATTAATTGCGAATTTGTCTGGTATTCAAATATTTGTGTTTTCAACCTCTTTTCTACTCAGAAGCGTTAGGATTGCTAATGTAAATTGTGCACTGAGTAAAGGGTGTGTTAAGGAAACGAAATCAAAAACTACTTTCAAAGAAAAGGTGTACAAACAATAAATTTAGTAGAAGAAGCTTTCAGAAGATAAGTGTTTAGGCAAAAAGGATTATAATTAACCCTTTGCGGTCCTACGTCGACAATGTGTCAACATTGCATTCTTTGTATCAGTTCCTATGTGGATATTGGGTTGACATTTTATGATTTCAAATCATTGATTAAGGAATTAATGAAGGAAGTGAAGAAGATAGATTCGAATTCAAGTAGCAAAGACACCAACCAACCTCCAACGGCGCCTGCCATAGCTGGGCTTGAAAGCCTACTCCATCCAAATTAGAAACCATTAAATACTTTTGTGGACATCTCGTGCACCTAAACCAAAATACCTTTCGAAGTTCAAAGAGATTTGCTGAGGTTGTTCAGTCGCAAACACTCCCGTTGTTACATATGTGCTTTGGAATTTTATACATCGATAAGGACGGTGTACACAGGAATTGTACACATTCGGGTTAAGCCTTTGCCAACTCTAAGGATGTCGTGCGCTACCTTTTGGTGATGCAAACGAATTGTACTTGGACTGCACAGATCGGAGAAAATTATCAATTTAGCCGTCAAATTAGTCGTTTTTCTTGTAACATACAAAAATAGTCGTTTTTTTTCTCGTCGTCTTTTACACTCCTACCTTTTTTTTACGCATCATTAACTACTTAATTAATTTTCACGAAAAGGCATAAAAGTCGTATTGGATGAAAAATGTTATATATGTTATTACAATTGTTACACCCTACACCACTTGTGGTACAACCAGAAAGGCTTAAGGCGCGCCCACCTTTAATATATCGATCGATTCAGAATGACTTTTTGAATCGATTCAAGATTGTCTGTCCGTCTACCCTCCATGTTGTTTTGTATTTAATCTATAGGCCACAATTTTTGAATAACTGCGTTAAGAACGTGATGTAGGGCAGGTAATGGTGGGCGGTGTCCCATCATAGAGTTTTCACTTGTTTCACTTGCATTTCAAGAGAAAAAAACACTTTTAACCAGTTAGTTAAAATTAATGAATATAACGGTCAAGAAGAAATGCTGATATTTTGTGCTATGACGAGTAAACTCGTCACGTGTAAAAAAAGGCAACCATTCATTATGAAAATTGCAATTTTAATAAAAATTAACTTATATTTTTTAATTTAAAGATTTTTGGAATATTTTCGGACCAAGATGAAGTAAAACGAAGAAATGAAAATGCGTAAATAATTATTATGAAAAACTTGTGTATAGCGTACATAATTGTTTTTCTCTGCAAATATACGCAGTCATTACTGAAGTCACCACCTGGTGCGAAAGGTAATAAAAAAATGTAATCCTGCTTAACCCTCATTATGAATATGTCTTGTAAGACAGCAAAATATCACCTTTTAGACATTGTTTGCTTAAACTCCTTTATATTGTATAGAAGAAAGAATGGAAAATTTAATATGCTTTGCGTTCAACGACTGTACTCCTCATTATTTTTGCGACACAGTTCTAAATACACATGAGTTCAAGTGAGTCAACTGGTTAGTAATTTTAAATAAGCTATTTTCAAGTTCAGCTCGCTATTGCTCGGAGTTTGTTTAGGGATTGGAAAAACGATGTCGATTGACACTCGACACAAAGAGTACAGCGACTTAGTTTGTAGTCCAAAACTGAATATTCAGAGATTGTCATAAATTTATCACATCTGTCAATGAGTCCCCTGCCCGACACATGTAAGGCATCACTGATTTCTGAATAGTAGCTGCCTTCAAGGGCAATGCTTCAGAACACCATAACGTCTTCACCATTAGTTTACACGTTAGAATTGTTTTAGCGACACTACTTTTTTGCGGATTTCACTCTGGAGCGTAGTGATAAATTCACATTTCATTCTCTTTCAAATGTCGCGTATAAAAATATTGTTCATTTCGCCTAAACAGCGCTCTGAGTGTCTGTCGTCAAGAGCGAGCAAACGCCGTATCCACTTCGAACAGATCTTTCTCATGGACAAATGTTTACACAAAAAAGTGAAGACAACGCCTTTTAGTATCTTTAAGGTGTCAGTCATATCACGCGACTTCACTTTTCGATCTTCCAGACTTTTAAACTGTGTTTAAAACTAGCAACCCAGCTGCAAATTTACAAGTCTTTCGACAGACAAGAGTCGCCATAATATCTTTCAAGCCAGTACTGATTGCGAACGTATTTTTTCTCATCAAAAAGCAATGTTTCATCAACACAAGAAATTCATCATTTTTTTTACCCTACTCCACTTGAGGTACAGGCGTATGTTAAATTTGTGCGGATGAGTGCACTGCCCAGAAAGACTTGAGGTAGATCCATCTGTTATTATACTGATCGATTTGTAATCACTTGCTGAACCAATCTAAGGTTGTCTGTCCGTCTGTCCCTTTTCTTGTGCTCAACCTACAGATCGAAATTGCTCCGGTTCGGACCATCGATCACGATCGCCGATCACTCCTTATCTTGAAAAGCCGTCATGTGACGAAGGCTTTTGTGAGTGATGAAGGCTTTTTAAGGATGTCCAATCACTTGCTGAATCAATCTAAAGTTGTCTGTCCGTCTGTCCCTTTTCTTGTGCTCAACCTACAGATCAAAATTGCTCCGGTTCGGACCATCGATCACGATCGCCGATCACTCCTTATCTTGAAAAGTCGTCATATAAGTGATGCGCTATTAAGCAAAGTGATGAATTTAATGATGGACCGTGTCCATGCTATAATATTTTTACCTAAATTTGTTCTTCAATGTAAGTCTGTCTACAGTAGTTGCGTTAATACTCGACTTAGCTTTGGCAGTGAAAAGAAACTTGAACCTAAAAAGTAAGTAAACGAAATCTACTGAGAACTTTACATTTGCTCTAACTAAATATTATGTATTATGTAGACTGTATGTATGTGTTTTGTAGTTTAAAAATAGGATGAAATTTTCAATACCTGTACATAATTTTATTTGTAGTCATGGATGTTAAAATTTCAATTTGCGTTTTTTTTGTTGCGTGTTATGTTGTCTGTGAGTATATTTTCATAAATTATAATAAATTTTTTCAAGCGTGAAATCGCATTTTATTGTAATTAAACATTTGCAATTCCTATTTAAATTTCTAATTTTTCAATTATTTCTGTAAATAATGCAAGCAAGCGGCTTTTCGCATTTATATATATGTTTATAATATATACATGTATATATATACATATATATATATACATTAACTTTGTGAATTCATTTGCACTATACAAGGAATTCTTTTATGGAAATTGTCTTCAATTATTGCCCTAAAGTGAAGCGGCCCCATGCGCTTAGAAAGTTACAAAATTAACTCCTCATTGTGAACGCTTTTGGCTTACATGCCTTAAGTAATAATATGTGTGCAAAAAACGAGTGTCAAAAAATTCAACACAAGCCTAAGTGTATTTTTTCCGTTGACTATTAACATTTTATCAACATTAAATGACATCATGCATTATGGTCTAAACTTCCAACAAATGGCAATAAATAATGATAGCATTAACAAAAACAATATTCTTAAGCTGATAAATTGCAATCTATAGGCAAAATATTTTTAATGGTTTAGTGGCATTTTAAAAAAACAGAAAAAATATGCAAAATTAATCATTTCGTTAAAGATAAATGTACGGCGCGTACAAGTTGTCACATGAAAAGTTTTGCACACGACTGTTTTCAATTCTTTTAAATTTCTTTCTTATCACCCTCAACATACCATAAAACTATCGATTAATTCTTCTTTAAAATTGATTCGTTCATTATACCCTACATCTGGTACAGAGTGTATTAAGTTAGTGCAGACAAATGCGACACGCAGAAGGGCTTGCGATAGATCCATCCTTTATTATACCGATCGATTCAATATCATAATCTGAATTGATCTAAACCTGCCTGTCCGTCTGTCCGTCTAACGTCTGTCAATGTAAATTTATGTTCAAGTTACGGGTGGCAATTTTTGAAAAATATTGAAAAAATTTGGCACACTAACGTGGTTTGACCAAACGACGAACGCTATTGAAAATGGTTCGGATCGGCCCATTTTTTCGACCACTGCCTACATAACGGCCCCATTCTGACAAGTCGTGATATTTGCAAAAAATTGCAATTTTCCAAATTTCTCGGCAAAAGTGGCTAAGCAATAGTATTTCAGCATTCGAAGTTGGAGTGAAAACTTTGGACAAGCTGGGGCAATTTTTGAACCCACTCTCGTATAACGAAAACTGACGAAAAGGTATAATTTTCAATGCTTCATGATGAAAATTATATCATAATAGTAATTTAACATAAAAAGTTAATTATACCAAATATGGACCATCTTGGCCTATTTTTTGAATGCTACCCTAATAAGGATTTTCAATAAAAAATCGGTCCTTTGCAGAGAAGTCTACGTTGTAATATGAAATGATAAAAAATGACCCGTAACAGTAATTTCAAGCAAAAATAAGAATTGTGTTAGACAATGTGGTGTAGGGTATTTAATGAGGCCTAGCCCGACTCTACTGTTCTTACTTGTTTTGCATAGTTTCTTACCGACTATATAAACTTGATAAGATATTTATAAGTAATTCTTTTTATACACAAAAGTTTTTACATGAAATTTGATTTAAGACGAGTTAAAAAGAAAATCTCTTTTTATACGATTTGTTTGTTTGTTTTGTTTTAAAACAAGATTCTTTGAATTTTTTTAATGAATTTTTTCAATACATTTTTTTTTTTTTTTGATGTTTCTATGAATTTTTTTATTCTTACGACTCGCAAATAAGCATTGAATTTGTCGATTATATGCGTATATGAGTGTCATTCCCTGAATTATACGTGGAGTAAAGGCGTAATGCATGTTTTATCCATAGGCATGGAATGAATTCTCAAGTGAACTGTAACAAGAATTTTGTAATATTGTTCGTATCGTATTTTTCAGTTGCTTTCTTGCGTCTGGAGCCAATCTACTATTTTTCTCTTTAGCCAGTACCTTTTTTTACACGAATTTTTTAGGAACGTATCTATCTTGTAAAACGAGAATTAGGTGTACTTTAAAAGCAAAATATGATTTGTTGTTTCTCTCCTCAGTGGATTGATTGCTTTCTACCAATTAGCAGAGATTAAGATGAATCATTTTTTTTTTTTGTTTTATTACGCTTTCAAGGACGCCGGACATATGACCAATCATTTTCTTTTTTTGTCTCTTCTCAACGTGCAAAAATTGACGAAAAAGTATTTTTTTGAATGAATTCCATAAAATTATTTTTTTACGATGCGGTTAAACATTTGCTACTGCCTCGCTGAACATTAAAAAAGAAGAGAAGAAGAAGTCTGTTACGTAAGGTTTGGCAATTGCGGAACTTTAAATGAAAAAATCCTCTTTCTTTTTTCTGATCCAGAAAAGATTAGGCAAAGAGAGCAAAAGAAATAATTTTGAACTGATGCTACGAAGATTGTTTTCGGTATGGTAGATATAGAGTGCATTTCAGCATTTTAGGGATATGAGGCCACTAATACAAAAAGGGAAAATCAATTTAAATGACCCTTCAAAATAAACGAACCTCAGCGGAGTGGCTGCACGCAAACTGGTTTGAAAAAAAAAAAAAAAATACAAGCACAAGCGCTATAGTGGAGCGCGGCGCACCATTGAATACCCTACACCTAAAGTTATTTATATAAAGACTTTTCTCTTCTTCTTCAATCCGAGCCATTTTCAACAGCGCTTGTGCGTGAGCCAAATTAGTATACCAAATTTCATCAAAATATCTCAAAAAATGCCAGTTAAGCACAAGAAAACAAAAGTAGATCGGCCCAGGAATTGATTCCGAGTCGATCGGTATAATAAACGGTGTGTCTATCTGGAGATTGAACACAGCAAAACATGGACACACGGACGTACAGTCGATGTAATAAAACATGAATCTATCCCATGTCCTTCTGGTACATCGGCACAAAATTAATATACTCTTGTACTTATAAGTGATGTAGGGTATAAAGACTTGGTAAGAAGCAATAATGGTCTTTAAAAATTCTGAAACAGTCAATTTTGATTGACACGCAAAGTAAGCAACTGTTGAGTCCAAATCGTTCTTCTAACACCGATGTATTGGCCGGAATCACAAAATCTTTGAACTCTGGACACATCAAGTATAGGAGCCCTTCAATCACCATTTCATACCTAATTAATATTCTTCCATATACGGAACATAACAGATGTGTTTTTATCAAAATCACAGAGACCCCACAACTCACTAGTATTTCTTTTTATGGTTTTCTTGATTCTTTTTATGAAAAATTTATATGGGAGAGTTTTATTGTGACTATAAGCCAACATTTCGAAACGGAGATGGTGTTCATTGTCCCTGGTTTGGAGATGTTGCTGTTGCTTTCTCTAAAACTAATGAAGCCAAGATTTAGGAACAACGACGATGTCGGCTGTGTCTGTTTTCGAGATGATATCGTTGCTTTCTCTAAAACTAGTGAAGCCAAGATTTAGGAACAAACACTATGTCCGCTATCCCTGGTTTCGAGGTGCCACTGGCGCCTTCTCTATTTAATCAGGTGTTCGCTAATTCTGTAGATTAATTTTTAAAGCACGTGATTAATATTCCGGAATAAATAGTATTTATGTTACATATATATACACATAGGCATTTATAAATATATAAAAATTTGTGTTGTATACAAATGTATTTACACGTATGTAAACTCTTTTATGTATGTATGTATGTGTGAATATTTCAATTTCCTTAACAAAGTTTTAATACTGCATTACTTTTCAATTTTAAATTCGAAAAGAATTCAATATTCAAATCACGTATCCAGAAAAAACCTCTAAACAAATAACTACATGTATCAGATTTTTTGTTTGCTTTGAAAACAACATAACAAAAACATGAAAAATATTTGTTACTTTTGCATATTAAATTTTTAGATAAATTTCCGTAGATTTAGTTTAGGATTCTTTCAAATATCGTAATCTACGTACATATATACAGATATGTAGACGGATAGGCTCTAAATCAACCAACAAGGTCAACAACAGTTTTTACACCCCACACCCTGACTGACATAAGGTTATATAAAGTTTGTGGGTATGTATGCAACACCCAGAGGGACGTGCGACATGCCCACCTTTTGTTATACCGATGGATTTAGAATAAATTTTTGCTTTCAGCTTGTAAACCTGTCTGTCCGTGCGTCCGCCTTGGTTTCTCGTGTTCAACCGACAGTTCGTAAATATCTGAAATATTTCGATGAAATTTGATGCAACGAAATGTTTTGGCCCAAGGACGAACGATATTGAAACCGATTCGGATCGGATCAATTTTTCGATGACCCCCATATAAAGCTTTATTTTAAAGGGTCATTCTATAAATAACTGCATTGAACGAAGTGGTCTACGATATACAGAGGTGGGCGGCGCCCCACTACACTATTCCCACTTGTTCCATATTAGAACGAGGCTGCCTTATTTAGGGAAAACTTATTATTTACCAGCAGTTCCGTTGAGATTCCAAACAAGGCTCTTCGATTACTAGAAGCATGTCGAAGTGTGTTTTAGATTGTCTGAAGACATCTCCTTGGGAAAATCGGTACAAGGTTTTTAGATGGCCTTCTTTCCCGCGTAATACTTTCACTTTTACATATGACATGATGACGCATCGCATGACACTACATGTGGCAGAACGACTGACTAAAGATTAAAGAGCAATTAAAAAAAAAAAATTCAAAGATTAATCATAAGTTCTAAAAAAAGAGCTTTTACTTTGGACCTCATTTTAGTGACTAATGAAGAGACCTTTCACAGACCCAAACATTCGATCAACGTGTAATAAATTGATAGTTGCTTGGCTAACCTTTTAAAAATATATTATTAAATATATTACCAGAAATTTCAACTGTCCATCATATTTATCAGCATTTAAATCTTCACGAAAGCTGCGGCCCTGAACTCATTTCAACAATTCAAAGGTTTCGGTAAAAGTTATGCCAAAGCTTAAAGCGGAACTTAATACTGGCTTCGTTCGTTCGTTCAACTTTGCGCTGTCACTCACAATTCGTTAGCTCGGCTTCTACAAAGTAGTTCGCTGTGCCTTATCCACAGGAAATCAGAATTCTTGGATAGTACCTCACTCTCGCCAGAGGTGGGGATATGTACAAATACGTATCTGCGTTTGGTACTCGGAACTGTCACTCTCGCGACGCTGAATGTGCATTTTCACACTCGAGATGCCATCTGGCATCGTGGGGTAAGCCTTCACGGCAACGTCCCCACCCAGAGGCATCTGCAGCCGTATGATGGCACATCAATGGGAAATACATTACTTTAGTTCAGGCAACCGTCAACAACTGGTGGAACTGAAATCTTTTATTTTGAAAAAGTCCTCTTTATCCCATAATGAATTTACATAATATATTACATAATATACATAATATACAACACATTACATACCACACATGAACATACCGTTAAATATGTAAAATATATCATCATTCCTTTCAGCATAGCACAATGTTACGCCAGTCGCGACTGGTGCTACTATTGTTCCTCACCTTGGAGGTTGTGCAAGTAGCCTTTACATCCACACCGCTTCCATTTAATTTCGTGCACGATGATATACCAAACAATCTATTGGACTTGGATGATGAAAGCCAAACAGATTTAATTAAATCGCACATAAAACTATCAACGCCTCAAGAGAAATATAATGTAACAATACCGACGAAACCGCTTTCTGAAACGAAAACCAATAACAATGCAACTACAACTAAAGCACCTGAAATTGTTATCAATAGAAAGCGTGTTAATGCTATGACCACCACCAGTAAAACTGTAGATGACAATTACGATGAGGAATATGACAATTACGAGTACGACGATGATATTTATGATAACTATGATGAAAGCTCTACAACTACGACCGCCAGTACGAAGGCGACCAAGAAGACAAAAGGCAAAACGAAATTGAATAATTCTAAAGAAATATTTAGGGTTCAGATGAAACCCATTAAGGGAGATATCAAAGTAAGTTAGTTAATGATAAAAATATTATGTCGGATTTTATCAGAAATTAATTTTTGTTTTTTTTTTTGTTTTAATTTTATTGCAGACTTCCACTGTTAAAGATTTGAATTTGGATAACAACGAATCTAATGCTATAGAAGGTCATGAGAAAACTCTGAATTCAGATGAAGACGACTATGACGAAGAGGACGATGACGATGACGACGACGACGATGATGATGATGACGATGATGAGGATTTCGATACCGTAAACAGTATCCATGATGAAGAAGAAGTCGAATTCACTCAAAGCGTTCCCTGTCCCAGATACTGTATATGTGAACGCAATGTCAACAGCTACTTAGTGGCCTATTGTAGCCGGTAAAGCAAACGATACTCAGACTTCGTAATAAATTCTATTTTCACTTCACTTATTATTCACTTAGCATTGATCCTGGAACGCAGAAATTCGGCAAAGATATAACTGACTTGGTGGTAACAGACGTTAGTCCCAAATATCCCATACTATTGGGTCCAAATTTCTTCTTGGATTTGGGCTTAAAGTACGTTTCATCGATTAAAATCGCCAACTGCTCGATAGAATATTTGCATCCGGATGCCTTTTCGGGCTTAGATGAGTTGTATGCCGTGAATTTAACAAATGTCGGTTTGGCTATTATGAACCCGGATACATTTGCGAAAAATAGAAAACTGCGCTTATTAACCATAACTGGTAATGACTTGAGTGTCATGTCTAGTGTACACTATCTACTCAAGGTATTTAAAAATTGATGAGCATACGGGTTACGGTTTATCTAATAAGTTTTTTCATTCCTACTGTCTTTACAGTCGTCCAGCTTGGAAGAATTGGATTTGTCGCGCAACAATCTCATGGAGCTTAATCCTCACGCCTTCTCGCAGCTCAGCAATATCATTTACATTAACTTATCGCAAAATAATTTACAGAAAATACCCGAAGGCATCTTCAATCAATTGCAAACTATAGAAGAATTAGATCTGTCATACAATTCGTTAAAGTCCTTGCCTGCGAATATCTTTAACGGCACCGCCTTAGCTATCTTGCACTTGAAGTATAATTCGATTACGAACGATTTGCATTTCGCTACCGCCGATCTACAACAGTTGGATTTGAGTTTCAATCAAATCCATCAGGTTCATCACGGTATGTTCGATAGAATGACCGGTCTAACCAATTTGAATTTGAAGGGCAACGGACTAACAAAAATTCAGACCGATTCCTTTTTGAGTTTGAAGAATTTACGTCACATCGATTTGTCGATCAATGAATTGAATAAGATTTCAAGTATGATCTTTTACAAAAATGCTGGCTTGGATGTTATACGTTTGAACGACAATCCGCGTCTTAGCGAATTACCTACGGACGGCTTCCGCAGCTATAATGGTTACTTTACGGTCTATTACTTTGATATTTCGAATTGTGCCATTGGAGCTTTAGGACATAAAACCTTCTCAACAATGCCTCACCTGACCACCTTAAAGTTAGCCTGGAATAATATCAACAATTTGGATCGCGACACCTTTGCCAGTTTGAAAAAATTGATTGATCTTGATTTGAGTAATAACTTGATAAGCAAATTAGACGATCTCATCTTTATGAGGAACAACGACTTAACCAAGTTGAATTTGGCCGGCAATCCTATCCGTAAACTATCCGTCCGTTTGTTCTTGCCTCTCAATAAACTACGCGAACTTGACGTTAGTGATTGCGAGCTGACTTCTCTATTAAGCGATAATCAATTTGGTGTGGGACGCAAATACAAATTCTATCAGACTTTACATTCGTTCAATGCCTCTGCCAATCAAATTCGTAAAATCAGTTCAGTGGATGTACGCAACTTTAAGAATTTACGTAGCCTGGATATAACGCAAAATCCAATTAAGTGCAACGATGGCTTCCAAGACTTTATCGGTTACGTATCCCTAAACACCGAAATTATGCCTTACAAAATGCCCAGCTTGGATAGCATTGTTGCTGAAAGCGCTTCTCTTAAAATTCAAGCCGAAGCAGGCTGGTCTTCATTGGCTCACGAAGTTTGCAAGCACTTGGAGACCGACTTAGAACCTAAAAATCAATACAATAAGAAAAATAAATTGCCGAAATACAACACTGAAGACGAGAAGGATGAAAACGATAAGCAATTGTTGACCGTGCTAGAAGATCTCGAGTCCCATAAGATCCTGAGAGGTAAATCGGAAAAGAAGAAAAAATTGATGGAAGCTTTAAGTGATAGCTTTGAAGAAGGCCGCGCAGACAACGCAGAGGAAGAAGACACGGATGAGAAGTACAACAATGCCGAAGAAATGAAAGACGATGATAGCAGTTATTCTGACGATGACGACGAGGAGGAACCAGAAGATATCGCAGCCAATGATGATGAATACGAAGATTACGAAAAGAAAGCCAAGATTTCCAAAAATGTTAAAGATCATGGCATAAAGGTTGAGGAAATTGATCTGAGTAAAGAAACTGAAAACAAATATTTACTGGGTAAGTAAGAGATTGAAATAAACACCAAGGTTATGAAAATGTCAAGTTCGTTCGTTCATTTTCAATCCATATCCCATGCTAGCAGAAAGAATTGCCTTCTCATTGTATTTCTCTCCATTGCATCTCCGAAGCTTAATGTTTCGCCATTTCCTTGAAGGAGTATGCCATTGACAGACTGCACGATTTCCCCGTTCTTTTTATGTAATTCTAAAACATTAAATAAAAGTACTGACTGGAACACATGCCGTTTCCTTGGCTTAGTCTTAATCAGAATTCTTTTGAAATGATCTTTAAGTCTTAAGGAAGGATAAAGACTTTGACCGCAACAGAGATAAAGCCGTCTTCATTATTTATTATCGCAAAGTCGACCGGTGTTTCGCCTTCTCTAACCTCATTACCTCAATATAAATTTCATTTTTATATCCTTACTGTATGTTACTATACCGTACACCCCTTGTGGTGCAACGATGTAATAAATTACTGTGTGCAACATCCAGAGATGAGATAGACTTCCCGAATCGATCTAAGCTTGTCTGTCCGTCTGTCTGCATTATTTTCTTGTGTTCAGCCCACAAATCGCAAATTTTTGAGATATTATCATGAAATTCGGCAGCCCGACATGTGTTGGACCAAGGACGAAATCCGGATCGGACCATTTTTTCGATCTTTTCCCATGGAAAATGTAATAAATGTGTAAGCGAAGTAAGCGTAGGGTATTCAACAATAGGCCGCGACCCACTATACTGTTCTTATTTGTCGCCAATTCATTTTTGCTCAACAAATTTTTATTTCAGGTAAATTCCTAGCTCAACAAGAGAAACATTTGAACAATATTATCCGGGACGAAGAAGAAGAGACCAGCAATGATGATGATGACGATGAAGACGATGACGAAGAATTCATTATCGAGCATGGCCGCATTTACTACAGTGGCTACAGATTTATGATACCCATCATAATTATAGTAACTAGCGTTCTATTGCTATTACTGATCATCGCTAAAGTGGTATCGATGGTTATGCGAAAACGTGGCGAACGCTACCGCATGTCTCTGCTGCAAGCCCATAAAAATTCAATAGTCTACCAGAAACTAAGCGAAGAAATCAAGCCGCCCAAAGAGCCCAAACAACCCAAAGTGCATCGTTATGCTCCGATTAGTGTAGTCTAAACTTTAAATGATAAAAGTGGGTGGGAAAGCAATGATTAAAAGTGTGGGAGAGTGGGAGAGCGGGAGAGTGGGAGGGAAAGCTGCGAAATCATTTTAAATACTATCTGTTTTGTTTAGGAGAGAGACAGAAACAACAAACAAGCAAAGAAGTTTCCGAGAAGCGAAGAAAATCGAAAGTTATACGATTTAGGTTAAACTTTTAACCATTTGTAATACAAATACTATAGATAACCTATATGAAATAATAATAATATGCGACATACAAAAAATATCTCTATCTACACCTATATATTAATAGATTTTTCTTTTGTTTGTTTCAAATTTTATAAAGAAAATTAAATAATGAAAGAGAGAAAAAGAGAAAAAGAGAAAAAAAGAAAAGTATTATTGAAAGAAACACAAGATTGTGTAAAATTCCAATTAGCCACAAATTGAAAGGAAAAAAATAAAAATAAATAAAAATTTCCATATATACTGTGTGTACTTAATCGACATTGTAATACTAATTACGATAAAATGATCATTAATATCTGTTGAAACAAAATCACAAAAAGCAATAATTAGTTAACAAAACAGCAAAATATATAGATATTTATATACACATATATTCCTCTTAAAATGCATTTAATGTGAGTTCATTTCTTCACTCTATCGTCAAGTGCCATTAAACTTAAATATTTGGTATACGATATATTAACAGCTTTCTACAATAAAATCAAAAGCTAAATTTTTAATCCCCAGCACAACAGTTATCGTTAAACCTGAAAAACGTTCTAGATTAAAAATTACCCAACAACAACTATCACTAAAGTGTCGAAATTTTAAATAATCTCTTCCTTCCTTCCCCCCGTTGAACACAAAATATTATTATTTTAACATAAACATATATATAAAAAATTCGTTTTCCTGTAAAATTTTATTTGCGATTATAATTTAATTTTTATTTGTAATTATTTTTGTCTTTTTCTTTTTTAAATCAGTAAATAACATTTCGATAAATATGTTATAAATTTTAGAAATAGTATTTAAAATTAATAAAAAAAAAAAATTTACAAAAAAACTTTTTCTCATTTTTCAATTCATTGGGAAATATTATTAGTTGCGTAAATAAATAAATAAATTGTTTACGAGGTGTCGTTCAATGCATACCACGTGGATGTCATTCAGGGTACTGCAAAAAAATGGATCTGAAGCTATGGAAATGGTTAAGTTCGCTTGAAGTGAAAATGCAGTTAGAAAGTGCTTTGCGAGATATCGGCCAAAAATTATTAATCGCGGGAACTATGAAATCCCCATACGTACGTCCGACTACCGCAAAAATAACCAAGGAAATAATTTTGGGCTTCGAATGGGTAGCTTTGCCGCACCACGCATATCCTCCAAACCCCTTTTCCCAAGACCCCTTTCCCATTACAACTGCGACCAGATCAATGCAGTCATATTTAACAAAGGTCTGCGGTGCACATAACTTGAAGATGTGCGAAAATTTATCAATGGCCTATTCGCTTATTTCGTCTCCTAACCAGCAAGTTTCCACTGCGGGTGCATCCATAAGCTGTCCGATGGCAAATGATCATAAATAATTTTTTGTGAAATTTTAGCTGACTCACATGACCTTCCTCTGATGTTATTAAAAAGGACCGAATTTTTGTTTACAACTGCCCCTCTTTCGGCGAATGTCTTCTATACGGACGCCAATGTTTAAAGCAAGGAAAGATGGAGCAAAAGATTAAAAGAGAGAATCAAAACTGTTCCACGCACAGGATACCGGTTAAAGACTACTGAGTTCCGTTAGAATAATGGGTATCACTTTAGCAAGTAGCGAGCACCTTGAGAGAAAGCCAAGTGGTCCTATCAAATGACTTGCTTTAAAATTCAGAACGCAAACACTTTTTAATTTTTCCAATGCCTTTATGCATTTCCCTTCCTTCTATCTGTCAAGTATCTAATATTCCAGATTCAACAATCAAATAGATAAACTAGCAAATGATAGATAAAAAACAAGTAAGTAAGTAATCGCGATATCTACCCTCAAAAGAGTTAAAAAAAAAAAAATTAGTCACTTGTAACTTTGTGTGGTCATGGCCGATTGTTTCTATTTTTGGACGTAAAGTGGACATAGAGTGTTTCGTAAAGTAAATGTGGAAAATTTCAACCTTCTAACTTCAACGATTTCCGAGTAACGAGTAAAAATCCAAAAATTTTTGAAACGGGGTTTGCGTTCAGTTTCCGCTCCACTACACGCTTCTGCTCTGACCATTGACCCATTTTCAACACCAACCCATTTTCTACCAATTTAAAGTCGATATCTCCTTTTTGCGACCAGGAGAATACTAATAACACACACCACGTAGTCACGCGGACAGACGGACATGGCTACATCTACTCAGAATTGCGCGCTGATCAGGAACGTACATACTTTTTAGGGTCTCTGAAGCTTTCTTTTGGATGTTACAGACGTTATGGGAAAAAGCAATATGAGTGTACCTCTATCTTACAGTGATGGGTACAATAAAACAATAAGACAAGTGTAAAGATATAATAAACACTAAAAACAAAATTTCTTGTAATACCTCCTAAGTAAAAAAGTTCCCTCTCAATTTATGAATAAACATATGATCAAAAGAATTTTTCATTCAATGCTGACGCAACTTTCCGCAGCACCGTTCCATACCTTCTCAAAATCCCGGATATCGTCAGAAAACACCGGCTCCTTATTCATTTTTTAACAGAAAATGACCGGGCTAACAAAGACCGGGCAAATACTCAGACTCTCTCCTAACTACAAAACAATTGAAAATTAATGAAGAGCATAAAGATTTTATATTACGATCTTAGGCATGAAACTCTCCTCTCAATTTTCTCTTCGCTTTGAAAAGTTTCAAGTTCGTAACGTCTGGCGCAGTTATCACCATACAAAGACTTGAATATAAACTGCAGTCGTTACGCTAACTTTCCTCAGCAAAGTCGCGTCCCAAATTATTTTTTCAAATATTATGATAACTTAAGTCAATATTGCGAAATTTGTTTAAAGCAAAATGTCTCATAGGAAAGCTTTAAGCGTTTTAAACACCATAGCAGCGAATGCGTAAGTTTCACAAGTACTTGCTACATTTTAATCCGTTTACAAACTTATTCTATAATGCAGTTGTCGGTGTCCCGCTCATTCACTCAATTATGGCTCGACAGCACCAAAGACCGCCGAAAAGATGGAATATGCTTTTGAGGTAAGAGCCGTATGTTATATGATGTACGAGTTTATTGTAATCTCTTCTATTTTCGTTTAGATGTCGTCGTCTATTGTACGTTTTGGGCCAGGTGTTAGCGGTGAATTGGGTGCTGACCTCCACAATATGGGTGCTAAGGTTGTTTGCGTGGTAACCGATAAGAATGTGGTTAAATTGAAAAGTGTGAAGACAGCGTTTGATGCTTTAAAACGTCATGGAATTCAATTTGACGTATACGATCAAACTAGAATTGAACCAACAGATGAGAGCCTTTGGCAAGCAGTACAGTTTGCTAGAGCAAAAGAATTTGATGCTTTTGTAGCCATAGGTGGCGGTTCATCTATTGACACATGTAAAGCTGCCAATTTATTTGCTTCTGATAAACAAGCAGAGTTCTTAGACTACGTTAATAAGCCGGTGGGAAAAGGCAAAGAAGTGAATATTAAACTGAAACCTTTAATAGCAATACCTACTACGGGTGGCACGGGTTCCGAGACTACCGGCGTAGTGATATTTGACTGTAAAAACCTCCACTGTAAGACTGGCATTTCAAGTAAATACTTAAAACCAACATTAGGTTCGTGCAAATACTTGTTTACATAAAACGAAAGTGTATAATAATCTATAATGAATTTTTGCAGGTTTAATTGATCCTTTACATACTTTAAGCCAACCGGAAAGGGTAACAGCCTATAGCGGCTTTGACGTTTTTTGTCATGCTTTGGAAAGCTTTACGGCAATCGATTACAGACAACGTGATCTTGCCCCCAGTGATCCCAGTCTACGACCTCCCTATCAAGGGCGTAATCCTATTTCTGATGTTTGGGCTCGTTTTGCTTTGCACACTATACGCGACAACTTGATGCCTGCAATTTACCAATCGGGTAATTTAAGAGCTCGCTCAAGAATGCATTTGGCTTCCACAATGGCAGGTATTGGTTTCGGCAATGCAGGCGTCCATCTGCCGCATGCTCTCTCCTATCCCATATCGGGAATGGTGCGTCAATTTCAGCCAAAGGATTATAACGTTGACTATCCTCTCATTCCGCATGGTCTGTCAGTAGTTATGACAGCACCGGCGGTTTTCGAATTTCTCGGCACCACTTGCCCTGACCGGCATCTTGAAGCAGCGTCCCTATTGGGCGCTGACGTTAGTAATGCCCATGCAATAGATGCGGGTAAAATTCTAGGCGATACTATACGTGAATATATGCAACGAGCAGGCATTGAAAATGGTTTAAAGAGTCTAGGCTTCTCCAACAAGGACATACCGATCTTGGTGGAGGGTACTCTACCTCAAGAACGTATCACCAAATTAGCGCCACGAACACAAACACAAGAACACTTAGCGAAATTATTTGAAAAGTCCATGGAAATCTATTGACATCTGACGAAGAGTCATTTCCATATATCAATATATTTTTTCTTAAAAAAAGATTTTTTTACGTGATAAAAAAATGTGTCAAGTAACGGAATTTTCTTTCCCAATGCATCAAATATAAAAAAACAAGTCGCTGTATTCAGGTTATAGCTTTTTATGTCTGTTAAGCTGTTTTAAAAATTAAAAGTATTTTTTATTTATTCCTTTTATTTTATGTGTTCGTGATGAATATAGCAAACATTCACTTCCTATATATTTAAAAACCCCTTTCATTCACTGCGTACATAAACTTTACGATAAAACATTTTTCTTTGCAACCCTATCCATTGATGAGTGCTGCCAAGTTTATTCATTTCATTACGCACTTTTGTTATTAAATTATCTTCTTTTTCTCTACTTCAGTGGGCAACACGTGCGATTCGCTATTTGTTTAAGTTAAGTTTTGCAAAGAAAAGTAAATTGAACAAAATGGTGTTTTTTATTTGTAATCATTGTGGGGAATCTGTTAAAAAAGCCGCTGTAGAAAAACATTACAACACTAAATGCAATAAACGCGCAAAAAATGTCTGTTGCATGGATTGTCAAAAGGATTTCCATGGCGAAGACTATGGAGCTCATACTAAATGCATAACTGAAGCTGAAAAGTATTCCGGTAAGGATTATGTACGTAAGGAAAATAATGGGGAAAAGAAACAGGACGCCTGGATGGATATTGTTCGTTCTATTCTGGCGTCAACTGATTATGAACTAAGCGCTCCGACACGTGAAATTTTTCAGCGATTGCAAAATTATGAGAATGTGCCAAGAAAGAAGGCAAAATTTCAAAATTTCGTTGCTAATTGCATGAAAATATCCGTCAAAAATGCAGAACCTGTATGGGAAATATTAGAAAAGGAATTGGAAAAAATGAAACAAGCGAAGCAGCAAGAATTGGCAGCAACAAAAGCCGCCACAGTAAACAATAAGCAAAATAAAAATATTAAATGTGAAGCGGACGCGAAAAAGGAAACTGACTCCGAAATGAAGCATCCAGTGCTTAAGGAAGCGCTGGCTAAAGAAAACGGTGCAAGCACCCAGGAGCATACTGTTGAAAAGATTATGAAAAGAGAGCAACCTGACAAGAGCAATATGAACGATTCTCAGAAACCGGTTGGCAAAAATAAAAAGAAAGGCAAGCAGAATGCAAAAAATCCGTCTGATGTCAAACAACCGGTCCAGCAAAATGTTAGCAAAAATCAGCAGGGACCGGTTGAAAAGAAGCAGAAGAAACGAAAGCTTGATGCAAACCGGAAAAATCCACTTGAAGGTATTTCGCCGAAAGAGGAAAATGCTAACGCAAATCAGGAGCCGGTTATCAAAAAGAAGAAGCGAGAACAACAAGAAAGCAGCAATCAAAACCCTGACGTAGCAAATGCAGAAACTACAGATTATAAAGAGGCTTTTCAATGGACTGCTACTTTGGAAAAGATTGTAGCTAAACATCAAAAAGATGGCATATTTGTAGAAAGTTTAAAATCTCAATTATTAAAAGACTATAAAGCTAAATTTTTAATTGAAGATTTAAATGCAAAACAAGAAAAGAAATTTGACAAGAGATTCAAAAAATATCTTAACAAATGTCCAGCCATCCTGGTAGAAGGCGGCAAGGCAAAACCTTGCTAGACTTAAGTATTCAATAAGCTCACATTAATCTTAAATAAATAAGTTGTAAAAAATGGTTCATGTGAAGTCTTTATAAATTTGAAGAGGTTTGGTTAGAAACTCATCTTGGGCCAAAAGAAGTCAAAATGTATTTTAAAGTCAATGAAAACTGGAATACTAAAGAAGTTTTAAAGTAATCCAAATTAATGATTTGCACTGCAAAGTATCAGTTGGGGATTCCAGTAAAGAACATGCTCTTCATCGCAGCGCAATCAAGCCGCATTTGTCCGTCTGCCAGCAATTGGAGTGGAGGAAGAAAGCTACAAACTTGTATAAATATTTTAAAGTCAATTTCGAACGAACTCCTCGAATAGCAATGACGAATACTGATTTCAAATTTCTTGCAAGCATTTATTATAGTTCAATATAAAGTTGATCTCAATGGATTTTGTAAGTCGAGCCCGTAGAAGCTAAAAAAAATCAAACGTTTAGCAAATCTAAATACAATTTTGTTTTTTATTAGATAGCAAAATCGGTTATAGTCCTGTTCGCAAAATATAAAAATTTGTAACCACATATCATTTTCAATAAATTAGGAAACGGGATGTATACTATGCTTCAATGTATACATACAGAGCCTTTCTATGCTAACAAAGTCTAATTTTGGATGCTTTATGATGAAAAGAGATGAATAATAATAGCTTTCGACAACAAGATCACTTTTAATCTTTTATATGAAGGCTGTGCGTGTGTGTGTGTGTGGGTGTATATATTATTTGGAAATAAAAGATAATTCCTGGTATTTTATGACGAAAATAGATAAAGACTTTTATCAGGTAAAGTAATGTAGGGTATTTAATAGTTGGTCTTGACTTGACATACGTTTGTTTTCAAACGCCTCGCTGATGAGATGTGTGGATGGTTTCTTTTTGGCCAACAATATTTTCTTAATCACTTCAATTTCGGCATTATTATCAAGGTTATGTATAATTCCGTGAATTTCCGTTACTGTCCATGAACCATATCTTAACCTTAAGCATCGTATGCAACAGTAACGTGTCCCACAAGCTGTGCAAGAATATTTGGAAAAGTTACCACAGACGGCACAAAAATGTCGTTGCGGCGTTTTTGGAGGCAGAGCCAAAGCGCTGATATAATTCGGAGGATCAGGATGTAATTGTTTTTCCTCTTCCAGTAGCTGTTGAAAGTTTTTACGATATTTCGCGCGATAATATTCAGGTCCTTTGCGTTTTGATTTCTTCTCCTTTGTATTCTTCAAGCCATCTTGAAATTTAGGTAATTTTTTGGACATTACCAAATCCGCATGAGGATCTTCATGGTAATTATCTTGCTAATCATGGATCTTATCTAAAGCCTCTAGTGCCTTCCGAGCACGTCGTTGACGGGCAGCTGCATCGAGGACACGTTGCTTTTCAGCATCTTTTATTCGATAAGATTCCCGTCCGCCAGCCATTTTTTAGTTTATAAAGTAGTCATGTAGTTAGTAATGCATTAGCCAAAAGAACAATTAATTTTTGCAAGATCAAAGCGTGTCGCTGAAAAAATTTTCCGGGATTATTGTCGCTTTATCGTTTTTTTAAAAAACTTTTTAGATACCGAAAGAAGAATAACGTTTATCGACTTTATGTTTATTTATTAACAAATGTTTTTTTCAATATTTTCTCAGATGTAATCAAATTTATATTCGCTCTTTGAACTTTTCCTTAAACGCATCCAAATTTATATTCGCTCTTCCTACTTATGCTTAAACGCATCCAAATTTATATTCGCTCTTTGAACACATGCTTAAATGTTTCCAAATATATGTAATGTATTAATTAAATATGTTATACAATGATGTAAATTGTAGATCTACGAACCTAACGCATGTTTTCCGGCCTGGCTCGTCGGGTGGGTTGGGTAAATATTTATATTAGGTTCGTAATAGTTTAACTGTTTCGCTGCACCTGTCTCATTATTTTAAAATAACATGCTTACTGAAAATTTCGAATTTGAAATATTTTACAAAAAAATTTATAATTGTGCCCTATCCATTCTGCCTATCCCTCACCCCTCAGTCACACCCCCCAAAGAAGTCTCACCGGTTTTCAGGCATTTCAATTATAATACATATATACATACATAGACTGCATTGATTTAATAAAAAAATATCTAAAGGCGATGCGATGGATTTAACTTTACTTTTAGAAATATTTGATCAGCGTAATAGTTATATATATACATGTATACATGTATAGATGTATATGCATATGTGTATATATGCTCATATAGGCATATATACCTATACATAGATATAGGGGCACACATATATATATATATATGTATGTATTATTATATATATATGTGTATATATATATATACATATATGGCAATTCTGTGCCCATCATATGCCATATATACCTATACATAGATATAGGGGCACATATATGTATATATTATTATATATATATATATGTATATATATATATATACATATATGGCAATTCTGTGCCCGTGCATACAATTTTACATGTACACATGTATATGCATATGCGTATATATGCTCATACCTATACATACATACATACATATATATATATATATATATACATATATAATAATAATAATAATAATAATAATAATATATATATATATATATAATATATATATAATATATATATATATATAATAATAATAATATATATAATAATAATAATATATATAATAATAATGATATATATATATATATATGTATATATATATATACATATATGGCAATTCTGTGCCCATCAGTG
>KK502505.1:687160-701270 GCA_000688735.1 Glossina austeni | reverse complement strand
TAATATATATATATATATATATATATATATATATATATATATATATTATATATATATGTATATATATATATACATATATGGCAATTCTGTGCCCATCAGTGTTCATATATACCTATATATAGATATAGGGGCATATATATATATATATATATATAATATATATATATATATATATATATATATATACATATATGGCAATTCTGCGCCCGTGCATACAACTGATGGACGGATCAACTTTGAAAGTGGGCATAATTTACTCTGGACAAAGATCTGAAATATAGAAACAAAGTATGCTAAAAAAGGCAAAAAAAGGAAAAGAAGTAAATTTTCATGCGCTATGATGTTGGCTGGGTGTGATTTTTTCTATTTTCATTACAAAAGTGGAAATTTAAGTGGCGCACTCTATGGGCGTGCGAGCGTTATAGGCGTGTCCTTTGAAAAGTTTAGTTCATTTTCAACTTCTTTTTGCAAATTTGTAGGCGAATCTTTAAATTCGCGAAAGGGGTAATGTGTATCATGGGTACTACACAGTCGGGTAAATTCACAAAGGACATGATCAGATGCATTCCGAATTGGCAACTGACCAAGAATTTGCATACTTTATGGGGTTTTTGAACCTTGCTTGTTTGATTGGATAGACGCGGCTGATCGTTTCTATTTTTGTACAGAAACTGTAATTCCGTCCATAGAATATGCGTTCAATTTTTCATAGACTTATCTGCTGTGGCATAACGGTTTTTATGCCTTTTGAAAAACAGATGTGGTCTCAGCTTACGTTGCACTGTAGGGGTGGCCTGCAATCGAACCTACGTGCAAGAAATTTCAAAATTTCTGTCAAATTTCAAGACGATAGTTTAATATTTGCGGCCAGGAGAATGTTTACAACAGACATTACATTGACGGACGGACGGACGGACGGACAATTTGATGATGATTAGAAAATCTAAACTTTGTGGGCGTTTCATCTGGGCGTTATAAACGTTTTAACAAAATGACAGGTGACATGTATAAAAATTCCAATGGTTAGTCTAGAGAATACCTAAAAAGTTCTAATAGAGATTGAATTCAGCCATTCTGCAAATATTGTCTATGATTACCTAAAAAGCCATTGCAAAAACAAAACCCTATTGACCGATTCATACATCTACAGTTAACAAGATGCTTGATACTTAGACATTGGTTTTTTATCAAAAAAAAAAATCATAACTTTTTTACCTGCTTTTTTTATTGTTTTCAAATTTAATGAGGCTTAACAAGCTTTATTTACATAAATGATTGTTCCACCCGACGAATTAAGATGAAATATAGTAGATAAAGAGCATCAGAAAATGTTGAACAATTGTTTTTTTTTTTTTGAAAAAACAACTCAATTAAGAAAATCTAAACAGATCGAAATAACATAAATCATCAGATTACAATGCCCGTCATAGCTAAATGGTGTTGACATGTTTTCCGTTTAACTTCAATTAACTGAATAAATTCATGTTTCCGTCTAATGGCTTGCTTGGAACCATATAAAGACAACTGAAAACGCGGGAAAAATTGCTAGTATTGATTAGAAACGCTCTGAATTAACGTCAACTTGAGAAATGAAATTTTTAAGTATTTTTTTCATTTTCGGTCTGCTCACTGTACTGGGTACATTAACAACTGGGGCCTTAAGTGAACCTTTGCCGCAACCGAGGGGGCGTCCGGCCACTACACGACGCCCGAAAAATGATAACGATGATACTGGTGAAAAACGTTAGCTGGAGGTGGAAGAGTCATCCAAGAAACGTATTAGTTGCTCATCACCTCGACAAATTGACAAACGTAGAATTGCGGTACATTGTTATGGCGAAGAAAAATTACAATCGGTGGAAATTTTACTAATTTAACATAAAATATATAGATAAAGCTTTATTTTTTCCATTATGTATCATTGTCCGAAATACTTTTAATAAAATTTTGAGAAACCAATTCCCCTCCAGCAAAAAAACAACTAATTATTTCACCTATCTTTCCGAAAGGATTGCATTAAGTGCAAATAGCGGAGCAGGAGTATAGATATCCACAGAACATTTTAATTGTACATAAACATGAGTATATATATATGTGTATATAAATTTAAAATATTTTAAGGGCTTTGTTTTAGCACACACACACAGCGCTTATGTTGGTTAGTCCTTTTGCGCTGAAAAGTGGAACGTGCTTTAAATACTTGTAATGTAGGATGCTTGTTAGCCGCATAATATTTATTATTATTGTCAAAAGAATTGCTGTTAAATAAAATTCAATTAACTCTTACTTGTCATAACATTTGGATATTCTTCTCAGATCGCTGCTTAATTTTATGTTTAAAACACTTTATACTTGATTGGTATGATATAACATAACGAACGCGCTTCATTTCTTTTCATATGCTTTGTATTCTAAGTTGCGAATTTTCATCCTTCATAGTACTATCGTAGTGCAATCTGTGCCAGGATTTAGAAGCGTTAAAGTTTTTCGACCATTTTTTTTGGGCAACATGACTCGACATATTTTGCGACTTTTGAGATTTCCTTACTTGACATTAATGATTAAGTATTTGTAAGATACATAATTCAAACTGGCTATAACTGAAATATCTTCCACTTACAGGGAGCGATGTTACATTTTAAAAATTTCTATTGCGAAAACCGCGCCAGTCTATGCTTACCACAGTGTTGATAAGCGCATTGCTCACATTTGTTATTATAACATTTTATATATATTTATATGCATAATACATTTTAAGCAAAGGCGTCTAACCACCGCACAACTGCAGAGTCTACCGCTTGGCCTATATTTTTGATGTTATTATTTATCACATATTCTTTATTCTGCACTTTTTCACAAATTTTTTTATTAAAACGGTCTAAAGTTTTACCATAAGTCAATTAGAGAAACTCAACTGAAAGTCTTCTTAATAAATAAAACGAACAGAGGGAAACGATAACACTTTTAAGCAATGCTGCAACAGTTGTAAATATTCGCGCTGATCTTTCTCAACTTAGACGATACGAATTGTCAAACGTTCTTTACCATCAGTTATATCGTATATTTTAAATAGGAAAATCTAGGAAAGAAAGCAACCGAGTAACTGAACTAAATAAACTGTAGAAAAATGAAATTAAGATAAAAGAACTTATTTAAATTTATATGATTTTATGTTATGAAAAAACATAATTCGATGAAATAACGCTTGATAAAATGAGATGAAATTTAAAATTTTTTAATTATTGAAAATTATATTAAAAGAGTAATGTACACATTCTTTTCTTTTCTTTCCATTTTCATTTTCATTATCAAGAAATGCATATGCATAAATAATCATATACGTACGTTATACGTGATATTTGGAGGTAAACAGAGTGTCGAATGCTAGTTAAAAATTATATATGTAAACTTGGCAATCCTACTCTATTTCAGCGGGTTGGCAAATATTTTAACTTTTATTAACAATAGTGTCAAGAGATTTGAAGACAATTTCTGTAGTGAATAAGAAAAACTATGGAAGTTGTTTACTTAATAAAAGTTTCGATTCATATTTCTTTGCTTCAGAAATATATGACAAATCTAATACATCCGTAGTGCAAGCGATTAGAAGAAAAATTGAAGTAAAATTGATATTAAGCAGCTTTTAATTGACGAATCAATACAGAGAGTTAAGTATTTTAGCATTTTTTTATTTGTGCTATAAATTAGCCCTAGTAGAAGTTGTATAGCCTTAGAAAACACTAGTCAAACGTTAGTATAAGTAAACGAAAATCTTTATTGGAAAAAGAGTGTAGCGACGCCAGAAATCTCGTGATTTTGACTCCGGCACGTAAAAACATCTTTGAATTGATATAATTGCTCATAAGTTTATAAATAAATTATTTGGTCGACTAAAAAGAAAAGTCGAGAAACCGGCTTAGAAGATTAAACCGGCATTGGCACAGATACAAGTGAGTTAAGTGTATAAAAAAGCAAAAATTGGAGGATAAAATAGAAGAAGAAGAAGGTTGAAAAGGAAAAACTTCGAGAAACCTGTGAATTTATTAAGTGCAAGAAAACAATAACTCGGTCTTTGTTTGCTTCAGCAATCGGCAAAAGCCGAAAGGCAAGACTTATTTTAGTAGAGTCTCAACCAAATAAATGATTATGGATAGAATTTCGGAAGCCGGCGAGGTGAACCCGCCTCATACTCCGTTCCGTTGAAGGTGGTTGGCCACAATGCCACCTATATCTCAAAAAATGTATACTTTAGCCTATTTAATCATGTAAGAGGACTTTGAGACAAAATTTCACCAAAGGCGCTTGATCTCCAATTAAAACCGATTTAGAGCTGTACATAGCCGCGCTGTAAAGTGGAAGCAAATAAGTAAACATTCCAATTTTTCCCCAGGACAAATTTTTGCGCGATAATTATGTAATTGATATAATTTTTTTTTTTTATTATTTACATTATTAACGCTAGATTTGCGACATCCGCCAATCTAAAGGGTTTCTGATTTCAAGAATTCATGAAGAGGAAGTGGACATATTTAAATGTTATATATCGGTTTTTAATGACATAGTCCGCCTTTGCTCGGTTCGTTTGACAAGTAAATTTTGTTAGTCATTATAGTTGTAAAATTGAACATAGAAACGTGGCATTAGCTTTCCCCGATTGATTAAGAATATGAGGTGAAAAAGTGAGCGTGATCTGTTCCCATACAGCCCCACAATGTAGAAGGAAATAAAATAAGCTTCGAAAATATATTCATATTTTCATCTATAACTTTCGATCCCATGAAGTTATATTCGAAAATCTGTGATAGAGATGTTCATCAGGATTAGAATTGGGTTTTTTGCTTGAATAATTAAGCGAATTTAATTAATTCATTAATTACTGAAAACTTAGACTACTTCAGGCAAATTTCAACGCACATGTCTACCACACGTCGTAGGTAATTGGAGAACGCATAAAAAGTGTGTTTGAATCTCTCAAGACTGTTTCAATTTGTTTGGCTGCTGATTGGCGCAATATGCTCCTTTTCACGTGTGCGTAATTGATGCAAATAAATGTATGCCATGTTTTAATTTTATGAATAAATTATGCAACCGTGACCACTCCAAAGGCTGGTTAATTAAGAATAACTGCGGTTTTATTAGTGATGCAAGTAAAGTGTGGTTCATTTTAATGTTTACGTGCATAAGAATAAATACTTTATACACGTATGGGCAAAGTCTTATACAAACATAATTTACCCCAGAATTGCTGAAACAATAATAAGGCAAGAAATGATTTCTCTAGAATCCAAAAAAAAAAAAAAGAAAAACAAAATACTTGTTATGCCCTGCCGATCTCCTTTTCAGGAAATGCGTTAGCTATCTTCTACATCCCGTGTTTAATAAATATTGTATAGTTGTTTATACCTGAACATTATTACTTTTGCTTTAATTGTGTTAATAAATAAAAACTCTCATTACTTCTTTTTTTATTTTTTTTTTTTTTATTTTTTTTTATTAATTTGGTCTGTCTTGTTTTCTTAGAAAATTTACAGATGCAATGTATGTAAACAAACATATGTACATACGTAGTAATAAATACATGTTTAGATATACATAAACCCATACGCATGCCAAAGTATGCGTAAACATTTTAGGACAAAAAACATAGTGACTTTAATTCATATTTTATATCATTAATAATAAACACACCCATAAATATTTATATATATATACGAACAATTAAATATAATAAATATGAAATATATCGTAAATATTTGCATTTTTGTGTATAAAAAACTACTACGAAGAACTAAATTAATATACACTAATAATATATTCATTTGATATGCATAACATGCCAAATTAATTATAATTCATACGCATATATACATACATACATTATATATATATATATATATATATATATATATATATATATGCATATACAAGGTCTACCGGAAACTTTTGCCCGTTTACAATAAGTTTGAACAAGTATGCTCATCTCTCTTTGACGCATATTTACCTTTCTTTTTCTAACACTGAATGTATACGTACTGACCTAGCAAAAGAACTAAAACGAAGATGACTCATATTAGCATTAACTGGCGGTGTTAGTGTGAAAGAATCGGCAATCCTTGAGAAAACAAAACGATGCTCGTTGGACAGAACATCTGTTCGAAGTGTCGAAAGACGCATTCAACTTGGCTTGGGTTTTCTAAAGCGATGCAAAAAATACATCATTGCCGTACAATTTGCGACGCCTTGCGGAAGCGCCCAAGCTTTGCTTGGAGTCCCTCGAACATACACGGCATAAGGCTCAGGAGTTCGTGAGTGACGAAAGTGTATCCAAAACTCTCCATACGCTTGAGCATCAAGCTGTGTTTTTTATTGTGCTATGACCAATCTCTCAGAGAATGGCCTGTGAGAGAAAGAGAAGAGAGAGAAAGAATTAGGGAGGTGGTCGCTGCAATCCAGTGGGCGTGTGCACAATCGATAAGTGTTATACCTTCACCGACTGAACACTCACTGTAGCTACGACCAAAGAAAGCTCTTGCGTACTTGACCTAGCAAAGGAACTAACCGGCGAACATTGACTTTGCCGCGGTTCTTACCTACTCAGGCGCATACGTATGCATGTTGCGTTTTTGTAAAGGTACGTTTCGAGATAAAAAAAGATATGTTTAGCAACCTACTCATTGAGCAGAACTACATGAGCTCCTCCATGTTCTCATCCGCTCGCTCTGAAGTTACCTGTATACCGCACAACAGACTGCCGCGAATTATCGCTTCTTCGTGATCTTTCTCACTTTCGTACATCACGTTTCCATTTTCAAATCGAATGCTCACAAACACTACTCCGCTTCTCCACCCTTTTCTTCCTATAAGCGTTTCTTATTACCGCTGTGCGCGTACATAGAGGGGACATTCCGTGAGTGGCTGATCATATAGAAAAAAGAAAGGTGAGACGTGATCGTCTATCTATAGCTGCCGGTAAAGTTCATTTACTCCCCTGCATTTGTATGAAGAAATGCTACAGAAGCGCGGCGAAATTTATTGAAGATATTTGGGGAACGTTCGAAAAATTTCAAATAAGTGGTTTCGATCTTTCTGATAAGCGACTCTATGGTCGATCATCCTCTTGTTTGACGATGATACTGTCAGGATGATGTTGGCGTATAATCCTTTTTTGACAACATCGGACGGTGTGGAAAGGCGGAAAGTGGGACATTGTTTTGTTTTAAAAACGGATAAAACTTTCCGGTAGGCCTGTTGCACATGTGTTGCAAACTTCTCAAGTCTATACTTTGAGTGACAATGGGAATTAGACACTAACCTCAGCTTTACGAAAACAATTTGCATATAAACTATGTATGAATAAGAAGTGGATGCTTTCAAATTCAACTTTTATTAATTTTTGTTTCTGGAAAGAAATTATCAAAAATATAAATCACTTTTTTTCAACGTTTCAACGTTTTCAACGAAACTATGCGAATATTGTGCGCATAAAGAGCTACTGTAACTTGAATAGTTTTTTTGAGTAATTATAACGCCAGGCATGCAACAGCGCTGCTTGTAAGCAATAATCTTAATGTTCGTATGTGTGACACATCAAAATGCTTCCTAAGAGGCAAGACCTCTGCACATTTTTTGGGAAAAAAAATTTTTTTTTTTGCCTTGGCTTTCGAGATTCTTTGGACCTCCTAGAAAGTGTGGGAAAGAGTTCGTTGCTTTAGAAGAATTTTTTTCTTGAAATTTCGAGTTTTCTTTCGAAGCGCTCAGAAAAGTCCGTATTTGTCAAATGAAGCTATGCTGAGCGGGTACAACCCAATGTTTTATTTCGTAATTTTCGGCTTTTCTAATATAGTAACCGATGCCTTTGGCAAATGTTTGTGTTGGTTTAAACGATTTCCAAAAAAAAAAAAAAAAATGTGAGAATAAATTCATCAAGACCATCTTTGAGTAGACATGAGGCTAAGAGCGATTTGAAAGTCTTGCAGTTTGGTATGAAGTCAGTTATAGAATTACACATTTTCTTGTCGTTTTTTCATTTTGCGATATGTAAAGAGTGGAGGCATGGTGTGGCCAAAAGTGATCGGAGAAAACGAATTAAGAAGAATTGTTGAACTTTGAAAGGCGTGGTGATCGCAGACTAATGGAAAAATAAAAAAATTTATTTTGATAAACAAATTAGTCTACACTACACGTGAAAACTTTAAAACCTTCCTCCAAAAGGGCAAACAGCACAATTCGAACAATTTTAATATTTTTGTATCCAAATTTGTTCGAGTGTCTTTAATGTTCTTTAAAGAAAAATAATACCTTCGATAAATTAATTTAACTATTAATGCTTGCAAGAGTTTTGATCAGCGGTTTCTACAGTCAAAAATGATGAAAAGAATGGGAAACACCAGTGCATATAACGGTTGAATGCGATGGTTTTGACCTTCTTCTACATAGAATTCCATTGATTTGGTTAGCGTACAACGACACTAAAATTCTTCTTCTGCCAAATTCATTACTTCAGTTGTTTATTTGATGAAATCTGCTGCCGAAGCCTATCAGGTTCAGAGGTTTATTCTCATGTTGCTCCATCATATTCCGGTTGTCGATTTTGGGTTCAACTGTTTAAAAGTTGCGGCACGAATTGACTGAAAATGCCATTTTTTGGCTACTTCGTGCAAGAGCTGTTCAGGATAAACTGTTGCAGCTCGAATGGGAAGTTCTGCCGCACCCACCATACTCAACAGGCACGACGACTCCTTATTACCACTTGTTCAGATCGTTGCAGCATGGCTAAGCTGACACGCGAGTCCGCAAAATTGGGTCGGTGGGTGGATCACTGCCAAACCAATATAATGAAGATTTGTGCAGGAAATGATGGCTTAGGTTATTTAGTAACTGCCCTTCCCCGGCCATAATGTTTCAATTTCAATATGAAAAATAAATTTAAGATCATTCTCTGATAGTTCTTCAGGTAAAGTCTTAACTGCATCACGTATACTTCCAAAGATAAAAACGTTAATGAATCGACTGATTCCTTTAGGGCCATTGATTGATCAAGTGTTTCGTTATTGTGATACAGCATAATTATTCCAAGTTACCTGTGATTTATAAGTGCTGGACATTAAGTCCTCTATGGGATTTTTCAAAATATATGAGAGTAAAGTAAAAATTGTATCTTCCGCGCACCTTGCACTGTCAGCAAATGTGTAATTGTATGCAAACAAATTTTTAGCTGCAAAAATTATTATTATCCGTCTTTTCCTAATGGCAAGGTGATGATGCTTGTTATTAATTGAAGATTAAGACTCAAAAGCCTTGTTTAATTAGTTGTACGCCATAGTAGAAATGCCATCAGACCTTGCACAGCTTTTTAAAATAAAAATACCTTGTGAGAAGGAATCCGCTGTTTCCATTTTGTAGTGGTATTCAAACAATCAATTTTTTTTTGAATACGTAAATATATGCCGCATCGAATATTAACTTTTCTTCGATTTCAAAAACCTTGTTCAAAAAACTACGGTCTTTAGATCAAGTTGGGGAATTTCCGTACCAATTTATGCTCATGAAGTTGAAATGTTGTTGCCCAAAATATTCACAGACAGGAAGACGAAAAGAGGGACGAACGGACATACTTCGATCAATTCGGAGTTCAAACCATTCAGAGATAGAACGACAAAGGGACAAAAGGACGAACATGCTTCGATTAATTTAGAATATGGGATGCACGGACACAGATAGAGAAACGGGCAGCCGGACGGAAATACATCGATTCAGAATTTGACATTGATCAAGAGTTTGAAAGATTCGCAGTCACGATGTCAACAAGGTGGATGGACGGACATATATTGTTTACAGGATCTCTGAAGCGTTTCGATAAAGTTTATGTATCCCCCATCCTAGATGTTGAGTATAATCGTTGAATTTGCGACTAAATCCCATCTTTACAGATATATATGTTAAATTGTTAACTCAGCTTGAATAGGATAATTTATGCAGATAAACACATTAGAAAACAAAACATGACGAACACATAGTTTTGATTACATTTCTGGTAATTAGCTAAAATAATTTATTTAGGAAAATATGTTTGTTTGTATGTGTGGGTGTCTGTGTAGTGTACGATAACAATTTAATTGCATGGTTTTGTCGGTGGAGGAGATATGAGCTTATGTTATTATTATTTTTATTGTTGTATTTGATTTTTTTCTTTTTTTTTTTAACACCATACATTATAAATGTATGTCAGCGTAAGAGCGTAAGACATTTGAGAGTAGGTGGCTTAACTTTAATAAACCGATTTTTAGATTTAGTTTTACCTAAGATATCTATCTAACTCATACAATACACGAACGAATATTTTTATTTATTAATTAATTCTTCTTTTTATAATTATTATATAAAAGTTATTATTGTAAGTATGCAAAGTAGCTTTGGTGATTTCCCACACCCACATATGGAACTTTATTACATTATAATCGATTCTCATACCGGCGAGTTCGATAATTGCGAAATATTAAAATTATTCATCGTCTCACCCTCGCCACTTTCGCTTAGGCCACTGCATATACTGTGGTTATCCGTTGCTATAGAATTACTTCTGTTTTTCTTATCTTTATTTAATAGCATACTACTACTAGACGCACCGTAAGCTGATTGCGATGATGCTGTCCTACCAATGTCACTGATACTCTTCACACGACGATGTTGTTCATATAATAAATTCGGATCTGAAATAGCTTCGATACCACTCCCCACTGGCGGTGCGCTAATACGATGGCCGGCAATTGCTGCCTGACCGTAATGAGGATAATGATTGATAGAATATGGTGAGGGTGATGTTGAAGAGGAGATTGAAGGGGTCGGTGGTGGTGGAGGAGCCGTTGTAGGCGGTGGATAATGAACGAATTGAGGACCTACAGTGGCGTAAATTCCTCCGCCCCCTTCTGAGCTACTAAACGATGGTGTTGGGGAGGTGGAGTTCCCAAGGGGGGTGCGATCGCCAATTGAGCTGCCGCTGCGGGATGACTTTGCATTGAAACGGAAGGCTTTAGAGAGAGAACTCTGAAAAGAAATGTTTTCAAATCGTATTATTTATAAGAAAATTTTTGTAGGGTATAATAATATTATATAATTCAAAAAAATGTCGAGCTTCAAATTATCTCTCGCTCTCAGTATGTTGCGAGACGAACTAATGCTATCTCTCGTCTACCGTTAGTCGCAATATACTTAATCGCATTAGACTTTCTAGTTTAATGATAACAATAATAAGTTCAACAATAAAACGCAGTTATAAACTGACGGAGGACAGTTTTGCCTTAGATAGGATACTTTTTATTCCCCAGGGAAACTTCTGTATACATCGTAGTTGAAGTTCTTTGAGTATTCTAAGTTAAGTAGGTTCGCGTTCATTTTCTTTTCGGACATGAACAAAAATATATATATATATTAAGGTTCTGTACTCTACCATGCTTTCTGCTACATCTCCCACTCTCTATGTCTTGGTTAAGCATATCTTACATGCTAAAATGCTATGAGCAAGAAACTTTTAGCAGAAAAGCTGCACGTCATTTAACGTAACATTTATATGTTATGCGTGACAATGCAGAAAGTGTTGAACTTTCATTTATTCGTTTCGCTCATCCAATTACTCCTTAACCGTACACATGTTTTTCTAACGAATCCTAACACGAAGTGCCCTTCAGTCGCTCATAAGATTCATGAGAATAATTAAAATGTTATTTATGTTTAAATTCATTTATTTATTCAAGCGAGCTATGGACATAGAATATTATGCATAGGCTACATATTTATACCCTGCACCAGAGATGTATACAGCACCCAGACGGACTTCAGATGGACTGATTGATTTAGATTCGCTTTCTGAAACGATCTAAGCTTGTCCGTCCGTCTGTCCATCTATTTTTGTATTCCATCGGTCGTAATTTTTTAACTGTTTTGGTGAAAATGTTTACTCCCAAGGGCGAAAGAATCTAGAAAAAAACGTTTTAATGTTAAAGCAAGCTTTGCATAAATCTTAGTTCAGATCGTTGCTCGTAAAAAAAAAAAAAGAAGAAATATGATACTGGAGGTACGCTTCTGAAATGGTAGGCACAGTTCCTTCACGCATCTCTTTTCTACATGTTGCGTCGATTGTCTCCTTTCTCCTATGAGGCACATCGTGGCAGGATTCGTTATAAAAACGAGCAAGAAATGGCCGAAAAATTGGCCCGATCAGATGCATTTTCAATAGTGTTCGACCTTGGGACAAAATGCGTCACTATACCAAACTCATCCAAGCGTACCAACGTCACCAAAATATCTCAGACATCATGGCATGTAGATTGAATACAAGAAAAGAAGATGGACAGACGAACAAACAAGTGTATTTTAACTTCTATACCATTATCTCACAAATGGCGTAGGGTATGAAAACAAAAAAAAATGTTAAGTCAATTTTTAAATGATCCTTAAAACGATATCGTGCCAGGTTTAGGGTTAATATTCATATGTTTGCTGTTTTTTTTATTGACGTCAATAATTTCTTAATACATTTTTTAAAGAAATTGTATGTAATTGATTGATGATTGTTGATCGTTGGTTAAAAACAAATTAGTTTTTGTTGAAATAAATAATTTGTCAGCAATACATACCTGTGATCCTTTCCATGCCGATAACTAAATGATTGGAAATGGAAACATGAAAAAAATTATAGCTTTAATACAAGAAAACTATAATTAAATTGAAATAAAAAAATTTTGCAATAAATAATTGAAAACAATTTTATCATTGATAAAAGACACCAAATTAATTATTGGCATGATTATCATTATTGTTATTATTATTATTATTATTAATGTTTTTTGTTTGAAATCAAGCAATTGCTACGTTATTTAAATCGAAAATACAAACATACAAACATATGCATGTTTGCATGAATGATTAAATGAAATGCAATTCGAGTTCAATTATTATTGTTAAACGTATCGCTATGATGATGCAACAGTTGATTTTGAATTGATTTATGGTAGAGTGAAACTTTCGTTGATTTTTCTAATTTTTAATTTTTTTTTTTTTAGTTTTTTCCGCATTTTTAGAAACGAAAACCAATATATGAAAAATAAACAAAAGAAAAGAACCAATAAGAACGTAATCCACGCAAATTGAGGCGAATCTTAGATACCCACCACCGTAAGTAAATATTAAAAAGTCATATTTGTCGGCGTGGCAGTTGGCCTATAAAGGCTGCCCTTGAGGTAAGCTTTTAATCCTTTTAAACCTTCTCTCTACCTTTTAAACTCAGAAGAGCAAATGGCCTTGGTTGCTAGTGCTTACCCCATTTGTTTAATCCTAGAATTTGTTAAGGTGAAAGAAGTTTGAATACAATTATTATTGCTATTAATGTATTTAGATCAAAGAAAAGTTTAAAGGTAGAGTAGGATAGATAGGATAAGAGGTCTAGGAACTATGATCATTGACTTTTACAGGGATGTACTGGATGATTAGTATAATCGTTTTAACAAAGCCAAATGTTGTCCAGGCGCTTTCAAGATGTCCAAAAAGAAAGCTGTTCCGAAAAATGTAAGACTAACGTAGAGGTCAAGATCTCATTTCGTCAAAAATACGAATGCTTTGCAAATCCATCAAGACATTTTCACAGTTTACAGGCGGAATGTATTATCCAAAGCAAAAATCAAAAGCAGTTGCCTTTACTTAGCAGGTTTCGTTCCGAGGAATCGTGTTGGTAGCCCTGTTTCAATAATAGACGCAAGAGAGAACTGTCTTGCAGGGCATAATATGTTTAGTGTAAAGCTTGTCATTTCAGAATATGAATCCGTTAACCATCGCTGAAAGTGTTAAAATAGCAAGAGATTACCACAAAAAAGCTCTTTCTATAATAGGTATGCGTGTGCTCTATGACGAGGTTATGGTCGATCTGAGTGCATTATAAACAAAACTGTGGAAAAATTTGAAGAATCTGGATCTGTAACAGATTTGTTAAGACTCACATGTCATCGAAACGCCTTCTCGACCGAAAATATGAAATACTAAAGTCTCGAAGCGGATCCAAACTTATCCATTATAGGCAAACTTTGCTAAGTGATTCTAAAAGGCATGCAAGCACTTTTTA
>KK502505.1:599475-682055 GCA_000688735.1 Glossina austeni | reverse complement strand
TTTTGATTTCTTTTCGTTTTCTTTTTGCTTCTCAATAAAATATTTTCTCTTACGTATAAATACATATATTTTTATATATATATATATATATTAAAAATAAAATATATATTTTCCAGGCTTAGCGCATTAAAAAATAATAAAAAAAAACCTGTTCGTTTAACGAAAATCGAAGGAAAAAAACACCAAGTTAAAGTAAATATTTCTAATATCTTTGGGTGATATTGTTGTTTATAGTATTCCCTATATCTTTTGTTGTTGTTGTTTGTTTGTTTGCTTTGTTCTTATCATTTTTGTTTTACTAAAGTGCTTTTCAAGTCTTTTGTTTTATGATTTTATATATATATATATATATATATATATATATATATATATATATATATATATATTTATATGTATATTTATATATATATATATATATACATTAATTTTTTAAACTCTTTTTAAGAACTCTTCTATTCAAGCTAATTATCTATATATATATATATAAAAAAAGAAGAAAAAATGTATTGTTTCCCTTAAGTTTCCATTTTCAAGAAATAATATGAAAAAATATACTCAAGCATCGCATACTACATATTCGCCAAATACATGTTAGGCGGCTACATACACAGAATTCATTCTTTTTTTGTTTTTTGTTTTTTGTTTTTTGTTTTGTCTTGTTTTGTTTAATTAACATATATAAATTTTAATTACTATTTTTAAATTTATCATATGTATATAATAAATGCTTATTTGGTAACTAGTGCTCAATCGTTTTTACAAAATAAAGTGTGTGCGACGATCTCTTCTTCTTCTTCTTCTTCTTTCTTCTCTTCTCCATTTAAATAAACGCTAACGAGTTGAAATGAAACTAGAATACTTATGGTACATCGCCTTGCAGCGAATTTAGCATGTCCATCACTTTAGATAATTATAGGAAAATAACATTTAACCCCTAGACGCGAAACGATTTAAGAACATTTTTATATCTTGTTTTCCTTTGGCCATATTCTTCACATCGATTCATTATTTATTAACAAACATGATGAAATTTTTGGTAATTCTTCGAAATTCTTTTATTTTTTTTAGACATTACAAGTTTTTTATACTCCACACTATCTCTGGTATAGGGTATAGGAACAACAAAGAGGAGTTCAAACAAGCTCATATTCCATTATAATCATTGCTTTAGAATCACTTTTCGAATTAATCTAAGTTTGTCTGTCCATCTGTCCACCGGTTGTCTGTCCGCCATTTTGGTACATCGACATACCTTGGGTCAAGGGAGAACCCTATAGGAAATGATTAGGTCAAATAACTTTTCCACCACTACCCACATTAAAACGCCTTATTTTGAAAAGTCTTCAATTGAATGAGTAGTAGGGTAAGTTAGGAGTAACTGGATTAAGCGAAATGGTGGATTTAGTGGGGGTGATAGGAATCGAAAAATCTTGTCTTTGTAGCTCTACCTAACATTCACAGCTCAGGAATTTTTAAAAAGTCATTTATCAAATTTCTTTTTGAAAGAAGTTGGTCACATGCTGTCCATATTTTCAGCCTAAAGGTTTCTAAAATTGTTACATTCTGAATTAAATAGAAATCATGCCTTATATGATGTGAAGATTCCTCGATAAGAATATTATTAATGTTCGTGACCCAGCATTTTCATCATAAAATTATGATGTAAGAACATTTCCTTTATAAGTCTCGTTAAGTTGAATATACCGCCTACGTCATCATAAAAATAACTTATGAAAGCTTTCGTGTGATCAATTTGTGATAAGACAAGATAATCTACTATTTATTTTAATTTTTGGCGATTAAGACCTTACGGGAAGATAATGGGGTTAAAAGAACCGGAGTCTAATAAAGATTTCATATGTTTGGTAAGAGGAAAATGCTGCTGGTTTCTTTCGGACGAGTTGTGAAATATAAATAAATATAATAACAAAAAAAAATATATATATATATATATGTATATAAATTTCGCTTGGACTTATAAACAAGAAAAGTTGTACATCTTGTCACAGGAAAAATAACACATGGCTACCGTGGTTGAACTGCGATTAAAGCATGGGTACCCGTCATAATGGCTGCTCTACACTTTGTAAGCAGTGGCTGTGTAGAAGAGTTTGAGCCACGGGCAACTCAACAATCCGTGGGAGAAACTGAAATAAAATTTGCAATGCCTTCTGCAAACGTTTTAACAAGAAGAGAATCTAACCTTAAATGAATTTTACCTCCGAGTGAAACTTAGTTGACTGTATGAGTGTAAAGGTAGTTGACTGTGTGAATTTAACCAGTGAATGAAAGGTAGTTGACTGTAAGAACTTGCATCATTCGCATTCAAATAAATTTGAGCCTCTTGCAAGGAAAACTGGTCATGCTACTATGGAAATGTAAGAGAATAGTGTCCAATAGTGTGACCATTGTCTGTCTTTACAATTTAACAAGGACAAGAAAACATAGCGCAATCATTTTCCTTAATTATAAAGAGAAGTCCGGAAACTTAATGCCATAACCCGGCCGTTCATTTGAGGAACGAAATGACTTAAAGCTAGCGTTTTATTCTCTTACGCGAAGAATGGATTACGTGGATGAATATTTTCGAGGTCGAAAGAGCTCTTCCTTTGGAGATGTACTTTGCCTAGTCTACTTATGGTCGATATCGATTTTATCATCGGCAAACGCTTATGGTATCAAACAAGCAGAGCAAAAAGGTGTTCTTTCCTTGTTTATTCATTTTTGCAAATTTGTCATAATACCTAAAAAAGGCAACTGCAGCAAAAATATTTAACATTTTTTTTTACTTAGTTCAACCGGTTAGTCGGTCATTCTTTCGTCTCTATATAAAAAAGCATTTCGTTGCTTTTTTTTCAACTTTCAGTTTGTACTTTTGCACTTTGTATGTATATATGAATTTCTCGAACACACACAGTTTAGAAATCCCATCAGCAAATAAAACAGTTCAACTTACTCAGCTGAATTGTTTGAACCTCTTCGGTCCTTTTACCTTCAGTGATGGACATTTTAAATATTTTTCGTTTCGTTTACTGCCTCAACTTTCTTTCAAATTAAATTTTGTGCGATTACAAATATCTAAAAATTGACTTTGATTGACTAGGGGGAAAAAAAAAATCAAAAAACGAAAAAAACGAGAACAAATTGAAAGAAAAAAAGAAAAAGAATAATTATTTAAAAATTTATTTTTTATCGCCCTACAGACTTTTGATTAAGTGTTATTGGTCTAGCAGCGTTGTCCGCTTGTATTTCTTCCATTTGACAGTATATCAAGTAACTGCAGCATGATAGTATACAAAAATTAGAAATTGATTCACACAAAAGGTTAGGATTTTCTTATAATAATATGTTGTTGTTTATTATTTTGATTAAAACAAGAACAACAATTTCGCCTAAGAAGCTAAACTAAAGATAGATAACTAGCAACTAATTAGACAACAATTAGATTTAATTAATGCATTATGAGAGCACGTGAGTTGTCCTATTTTATTATTACGATCATTGACATAAATTGCAAATCATAATGATGTAAATGAAGATAACATTGAGATGGAATTTCGGATGAACTGTGAGCGGGAAAATGAAATTTCTTTTTTGTTTTTTGTTTTTTTTTCTTTTTCTTTTTTTTTTTTGTGACGATGCATAACTAAAACAGAAAGAGTTCTCTGTAAAAGAGCGACAAATTGCTTTCAATCATTTTTAATATTTTACGACATTTCGATTATTATCATATTCTCTTTCCCTTTCTATCTCTGCTTTCCCAGCAAATAATCAATCATACGGTGTAGGTAAGGAGTACATTCGATAAACTCTATAAACTTTGTGTACAAACAACGACAAATGCAATCATTTTTTAGCGATTCGGCACCTTTTCGAATTAAAGAAGATTTGAATTGAATTTTTATACCCATCGTCGAAGGATGGGAGATATGCTAATTATGTAAAAACTTTTGCAACACCCAGAGAAAGCTTCAGAGCCTCCATAAAATAGATATATTCTTGAGCAGCACGAAATTGTAAACCGATTTAAGCAAGTCCGTCTGTCTATCCTTGCACGCAGGCTTCTACTAGAAATTGGCCGAAAACAATCTCGCAGTAGTAAACTACCACGTTAGCTGAGACAATTTCTATTTTCAAAAAAAAATAAAGAAAATTTAATTTTCTACGCATTGCTTGTAAATCGCGACAGATACAACGATAAAAATTTGCATTTATGTTCTATCCGTGGTCTTGCATCTGCTCACAAAGGAGAGAAATCGCCCAAGTCGAAGATAGATTGTTATTATGAAATTTCCTTCTTTTGTCAAAAAGTTTGCAGCACTCAGAAAGACGCTGCACAGACGCTATAATTTATTTAGTATGGTAAACGCTTTCATGGTCGCAAAAGTGGAGATTTCTGCTTTAGGCGTGCGATATAAATTTCCATTTTTAGTTGAAATATGTGAAAAAGTAATATGTAGATGCATTATCACGACGCATCTGCAGATGAACTGAGCAAAACTGGGAAGCATCTAAGAAAAAGGACGCTAGTAGTCACCACAACAATCAATAATCATAGGAAGGAGTGGTTTTGCAAGCAGAACTTTGCCTATGTAGGTAATGATCAGTAACTCTTCAAGCAAGATCTGACTCTTAGCATCACCAGAGAGAGAGAGGATTGAAAACACATTTTAACAGATACAATTCCAGAAACAAGATGACAGACCGAATCAAAAATTCGAATCCGTTTTTTTTTTAAAGAAGTGATTTTTGACACAGTTTTTAGCTTAGTTTAACCTACTTTGCCCTTTGACTATTGATAAATAAATCCGATAAAAATTAAAAATTGCGAAATAAGTTTTTAAAGAATTGTTAAGAACAGGACAATAAATTTAGAAACAAATAAAAACACAATAATAGGGGCGAGACCGATTATTAAACAACTTTCACCAATTCGTCTAATTAAAGTTTCTATTAATTTTTACGACCAGGTACGCAAAATTATATGTATACATAAGGTGTATGTGTTTATATATGTTTTATTTGACTCTCTTGTCAGAGATCTTATTATTCTTCCCCTACTCCCGTCATAAAGTATCACAAATTCCACTTTGTTATCATGCAAAGGCTTACTTCTCGTAAGAACTCTTGTATTGCATTCGGCCCAAAACGAAGAATATGCTTAGGCCATCCATAGGTTGAACAAAAAATGCTCAGTCTGACGTCAGACAGATGGACAGACGGGCGAACACGGGCGGATGGGCGAATGCCATGGGAACAGATGGATAGACAGAAAGACACGTGGACGTGCAGATAATCAGATACACGGACAGACAAGCTTGAATCGATTCAGAAATAAAGTGAAAAAGATTCTGAATCGATTGATACAATTAAAGGCGGGCCTATCTCATGTACTTGCGCATGTTACGCGTCCATCTGCACATCTTAGTATGCCTTGTACCACAAGTAGCATACGACGGAATTAATTAATTTGACGCAGAAAGTTATTAGGCGAAAGGTAAAGGTAACCAGCGCAGAAATTTTTTCCCATGTTTTTAATAAAGAAAGAAAAATTTAGAATAAAATTAAAAAAAACCTACAATAAATCATAAGAAATGAAAGTGAAACTGGGCCTAACGCACAATTTAAAAACTCCCTGACATTTTCGCGCCTGTACCCCTACAGGCATTAACAACTTTAAATTGAATTCTCTTTTTTGCTTCTGAAAAGGTTTTCAACAGACTTTAATTTCTTCTTCAAACAATTCATGATTATTTCATGAATTTTTTATTTTATATTATTTTATATTATTTTTTTATTCTTTTCAATGGTTTAGAAGTTGACAGATTATCGCAGTGAAAAAAAAAAAAGTTTACTTAATCATTGTTGACATATGGCAATGATATGTGATAAGCATAAATGAATGTAATGTAATGTGATGATGGATTAGTTCGCGAATCACGAATACATACACACGCACGCTTACAAACAATGAATGAATGAATAATTATGAAAAGCATTATGAATTTTAAACTAAATAATAGAAACGAAAGATGTCAACTAAAGTTAAATTAAATGACAGAGATCTAGAGATCCTCTAAGAGTAAGAGTTTATGAATGAGGGCAAATATGTTATAAACAAATACAAATACAATCATACAATACATAGACATTAATGTAACGACATAAATTATTATACAATATATATATATATATATATATTTAGTGTAAAAATATTTGTCTACGCATAAAATGTATGATATAAAAGGACGTTTACATACACATATACGTAACATATTTCAATTTAAATAATAAACTAAGTGTTTACAACTTAGCAACAAATATGATATGTTTTCGAATTAAGTTTATTAAGTAAGTAAGAGGGAGGAGTGAGTGACTTTCGAACTAATAAAGGGATGGATAATGAACTAAGTGAAAAATCAAATTAAATCTTGTTTTTATTGTTTGTCATTATTATTATTAAAGTATATTAAAAGAAAAAGTAATCATGAAACTTTTTAATTTAATTTCAATGGGGTTTTTTTTCTTGCTTTCTTTTTTTCTTCTTTTTTGATTCCCTATGCAAACTAATTAAACTTTTATTAAAGCTGAACATGATTGTTTTTCATTCTTTAATGAAATAATTATTACATACGGTGCAAGCACACTTTCACTCACTTCCAAACACGCAAAGGTATACAAGCGATGTAATTAACAGTAACCAAACGTACAAAAAAAAAAAATGCAATACAAATACTCGACTTGGAACGAATCGCCGCGACCTACCACCTAAGGTTATATGCAAAAAGTATTTAGATTTTTTTGTTTGTTAATGCAATTGCCTGACTTTGAAGCTTTTCTATTGAGACTTCTATGAAAGTTCAGTATACGAGAGGTATGAAGGAAGGTATTTTACACTAGAATAATGATAAAGTTTTCTCGAACATGAAAAAATCCGCGGGCTCTATTCCAGTATTATAGAATATCGAAATTTAACTCTTTTGTGGTTTTTGTTTTTATGCTCAACACCAATTGAGGTGAAAGGGTATATTAAGTATGTGCAGTTGCATGCAACACCCAGAAGAAGAACTTGAGAGAGACCCACCTTTTATTATACCGATTGATTCAGAGACACTTTGTGAATCGACCTAAGCTTGTCAGTCCATCTGTACGTTAGGTCAGTCTTGTTTCCTTTTATTTAAAGTTTGTGTAAATGTATGCAACAGCCATGAATGATTTGAAGTCATTAACCACCTTTCATTATACCGATCGATTCAGAAAATGGTTCTGTATCTTAGCTTGTCTGTCCATCGGTTTGTCCTGTTTGGACGCACATTTTGTAAGATATTTTCATGAAATTTTATACAATGGCGTGTTTTGGTCAAGGATGAGAAAATTGTTCGAAGCCGACCGCTTTTTCGATCACTTCCCATCTAATGTCTTATTTTGAAAAATCTTTCTGAAAAAATTTTTGTTTGTATAAGAAGACCTTCGAATATCTACAATCAGATTTCTATATCTAGTCTAGTTTCCGTGGTGTCGATGATGTAAATCTACTTATAGCAAAAGGGAACATTTTGATCCCGTTGTTTTGCCGAACTGCCGCACCCGTAAAATTAAAAATAAGTCGCGTGATGTCTTTATGTACGCCCACAAAGTAGGAGAAGCTGAAACAATCTCGCAAAAAAAATCGGCATATTTCTCGCAGTTTCATCTGCAACTTTCAATGCCGTGAACACATTTCCATGACCCAGATATTCACTAAACTCACTTTCATGCCTAGCTCATAAATGTATCCGACCCTTTTACTAGTACGGATGATAAAATTTTAATTCCTGCTCTAATGCACATGAGCATGTTCTTCAGCAAATTACATATGAATTGGAAATAAAATTTAGAATTACAACTTGATTGCTCATTGTGGTCGTATTAATAAACCCGCTTGCACTATTTTTGGAAGGAAACCGCAAATGATTTTAACGAACGTGAGAGTAGCAGACTTTACGAAATATCTTCAAGAGATCGAAACTTACACACCACAACATGAGAGAATTGCCGAGATTTTCTCGAGGGAACCTCAGTTACTAATCTTTTGCGTATCGCGATCATAATTTTTTTTGGATTCTTATTCGATCAACGAATGTTTGCGATTAATTTCGGTTGCCTATTGACTTTGACAATTCGACAAATAAGAGCGATTAAAATGCACCCTTTTGGTGAAATTAATTTTCTTTTCTTAACCATTGTCTGGTACTTTCTTAAGTCGGAACTGTGGGATTCGCCCATAAGTATATGTAGAAAAGTTGAAACTTTTAATGCCAACGTTTTTTGTTTTTGTTAGAATTTCAAACAAACCAAAGATAGATGGACGTACACATGGACGGACGGACGGACGAACGAACAATTTATCGAAATTAAATTGACTGAAAAAAGCGTATTTTACTTAAAAAGGCCTTAAATACTTGTTCTCAATTACAAAAAGGCACTAGCATCAGGTTTTTTATCATATTCCTTGGTGGTAGATGTAATGGAGACTACATACGCTTACTCTTATTATTGTAATTAATATTATTATTAATATTTTGTTTTTTTGTTTTACATTTAACATTACATACATACAAATTAAATATATAATGATATATATATACACCTATCACAAACGCACATACAAGAGCTAAATGCATATACAATCATGTATGCATAAAGGGCGAATATATTTTTATATATATGTATATCTACACATATGCATATACACATATACACATATGATATATGTGCAAGAGAATTGCTATTTGTATTAACTTACCGAGCGGGTAAAATTAATGCATCGAATTCTGTTGATAAATGGCGACGTATAATATTCTTTGATGGCGGTATTCCCAAAGCTGTTGCCATAGTATCGCCGGAGAATGATGGTTCCAATACCACTAAACCGCCATGCACACCACTATCTGTAAGTAATTAAAAAGTGACAAATGCAGTGCATATATAATATGTTTGCGTTATTATCATTTCTACAAATCTACATGAAAGCCACAATAAGAAATTTTATCGATTGAAAGATGAATTTTCAATACTCATTATATGTAAATCATATTAAACTGCTACGCATGATAAAACACGAATTGATGCCATCAACAATGTGATTTTAATATGCACAACAATTTTCAGTTCAATAAAATAATTTATCACTTTTTAGCTAATTTCAAGGATGAGATTCTTTCTTTGAAACTTCTTGCCATACCTTTATATTTTATAACCTAAGAGTTTATACTCGCTTAGGTATGTATGTGAAATTGTTCTTTGGCTTTGACAGGCCATTATTTTTAAGAGAAACTTTTCTTTTAATAAAAGCATTCCTACTGTTTTGGTTTCATTTACTATCTACCATCGAAGCGAGTGAGCTTAGTTTGTCTTAGTATTCGTATTACGCACGAATACTTTTCAGTTGCCATAGAATATGCCAGTTGATCGTCCTTGACCCGCTAAATACTAGCGTCAATTTTTACAACATCACATCTCCTTCAATAAAATATAAGCCAATTACTCTTTCTTGGAAATTGGATCTATGACCATTAACGTGCGCTTTCTAATAGGAGATAAGGAAAAGACAGTAATTATCGGGCAGACAAACAGGGAGTATACACGCAAATATAACTGAATTGAATCGAGATCTTACTCGGACGAAGAATATTTTTCAGAAGTTCTTAACCAGATGCATAGTTCTGTGCTTTACAACGAAACATAAATAAAAAGAATCAACCTTACATTTAGTAATGAATGTCTTTGTATTCTTGTAAAATTCCGCAAAGCAACAATAGATAATTTGTTGCGATGAGTAGAAAAGGTTATAGTAGTAGAAAAGGTTATATATAAATATATATATGGAGATTAAAAACAAGTGAAAAATCATAGTCAAATACGGCCGATTATTAAATACTCTACAACAATTCGTTTACCACAGTTAATTATTTAAGATAGGAATAAGGCGTTAGATTGCAAGATGCCGAAAGAGGAAGTCCGATCCGAACCATTTTCAATAGAGTTCGCCCTTGGTTCAAAACATATAGATGTAGCAAAATATCTCAAAAGTTGCGACATGTAAGTTGACATACGAAGATTAGAAGACGACATACGAAGATTAGACGGACAGACAGACATGCAAATACGTCGACGTACTAAATTCCAGCGCAATATCTCAAAAATTGCGACCTTTAGGTTGAACGCAAGAGCATAAGATGCACAGGCGGACAGGCGGATAGACAACCTAAGATCAATGCAGAAAGTGATTGTGGTTCGTCTATTTCAAGTCCTTCTCCGATCTTCCACAGTGATATAGGATGTAAAAAGTTAAAACTTCGAAATTTTAGCTGCATTAAAATGATATTTTAAGAAAACCTTACAAAACATGAACGGGACTTATGCGCCCTTAAAGAAGTTACTTTTTAGTTAACTTTTTTCTCAAAGAACTTGTAATTTTTATTATAACTTATTTCTCACAAAAACTTGATCTTCTTGCTGTAAGCCGGCATTAGACATTTTACACGGGAAGAGATTCGAGAAATAGGCCCATGTCAAATCAATAGTACTCTGAAACAGTTTTTATTATAAAATGCTAGAAATTCGATCGTATTGCCATACTGAAGCTTACATTTCCTAAGAAAGTCCCTATGTGGGATAAAGGCTGAAAAGTGGGCTAGCGTTTTCCAAATGTAGCATAATAAATATATAGGTCATATTAGTGCCTTGAAAGAATTATTGAGGAACGAAAATGGTTTAGTTTGCAGCTGACACCTGTAGAGAAATATTAAAAATACAGCTTTAAGGGACGAGTATAGTAATGTTTCCGGAGAGGAAAGGGGCTCTCCGGGTAAATAGGCTTCATTCTTGGACCAAAATATGTGAGTATATAAACACGAAATTTGCTTTCCCTAAAATGATCGCAATAAGGCAACGGCGCTCAACTGACGTAAAGGCGGGCCGAAAGCCTTCAATCAACACAGACAATGATTCTAAACTGTTCGGTAAAAATCTCAAACAAGATCAATAATTTTCAAGTGCCCGAAATACGGAGCGATATTCTTTGATCGCCATTTTGTATAAAGGTAACATAATCTTTCCACATTGAATTGTCGTCGTAACTGAAGATGTGGGCAACATTTCAGCTAGATCAGGCATTTCGAAGTGACCTAAACACCGATTAGAAGTTTCCATGTCAGAAAAGCAAGCCTACGGGAGCGTTTATCTTAAGTCATTCTGCAACAGCAACACACGCGCTTTAGGGTTTAAAAAGAGATAAGAGAAGGGAGATATTCGTGATCCATCGTGAAAGTCCATCATTAGAAAAACTTAACGATTTTTCTATGTGTACCTTAACGTCTTTGACAGCGAATATTAAGGTTTTTTTATAAAGCGTTAACTGCGTACTGCGTCTGATGAATCCAGGCTTACTTGAGCGAAATCTCTAGAATTCAGAGGTCAGCAACAAAGCTTTCTTTGGTCTTTGTGCAAAGGAAGCATATCGCCTGTGACTTGGTCAAGTTATTAGTTCAAGCTCTCAGTCGCTATCTGCACTTACAAAATTTAACCTAGAGTTCACATCCCCTGCCACGTGCCGCGTTATATATTCTATTTATACTATCTCGTCATACCACTTTTCTATAATGAAAACTAACAAAGAAATTAAATTAATTTAAATTAATACTTTTAATTACATTTTCAAACATTCAAAGGAAATTTTATCACAAATCCCTTTTTGAAATTGATTAAGATAAGTGTTTTGTCCTTTAGCCTGTACACAAAAGGAGCGAACTCCCCATGAAATTCGTTCATTGCTTAATTCGTTCATTGCCAAATTCATTATATGTGAAGCCGTCGACCTCTTCCCCTCCTCTTTCCCTCCTCTGTGAAGAACGGAACCATCACACTTATATTCATTTTGGATAGTTGATAGAAGGAGAATCTGAATTCGTTTCAACATTTGATTTAATGTGAAGTGTAGGAAGGGATTGAATTGTTGTTTGGTTGAATATTCTCCCTGACACCGCTTGCGATATAGGAGCATATCAAGTATGCGCGGATGTATACAATACTTAGAAAGAGTTGAAATAGCCCATCGATTGTACCTTGTCTGTGCGTGTGTCCTTCCTGTAGTCTTGTCTTTAAACTACAAGTCGTCATTTTTGATAAATTTTTGATGATATTTTGTTAAATCGACGTGTTTTGCCACAAGAAGAAAATGCTTTTAGTTGTGATTCGGATCGAACAGCTTTTTCGACGAGTTTCCATCTAACGTTTTTTTTTTTTGAAAGGTCATTATATTAATAAATGAATTAAACGAAGCTGTGCAGAGTATTTAACGGTGGACCGCGGGCCACTTTAATGCTTGTACTTCTTTTATATTAATAAGCGCCTACATCTTTCGGTCATGGAGATTGGATCTGTTAGCGAGGTTTTGTAAAAGAATTTTAACTTGATTTTAAAGCTTTTTTTTAGGAAGAAATTAAAAGCTCATTATTACCTGCGCTTTGGTAATTATTCATTCTTGTTTTCATATTGTTAGCTTTCATTATGAGTACTCATCGAAATTGGGGTATCAAGCAATTAAGAAAATATTATATTTTATTAGCTTACAGATAGAGAGGGTAAGAGCTTTGTTTTTCTAAATGAATTTCAAAGACATCAAATTGAGATCAATTGAGTTTAGTCTAACCACTTGGACAGAGGTGGAGTTGCCTACTTGAAGGTGGACGAGCTATATTCCACGCTTCGTATTAATGAATTAGTTCGCTCCGTTTTTCGGGGTCACAAAGTGCATTTATTTCAGAACAAAATAAAAGAACACATTAGTGAAACCATTGTCCAACGATAGTTACTACTTCTTCTTATCTCTGCCGTAATCTTGAACACAGCGCCATCCTTAAAATAATCCATATTTAGATATCATCATAAGGATCGAAGCCAGCAATCATCTACTGAAAGCCGTGTTCATTGGAAGGAGTAATGTCTGCTGAAAATATTCCGTTACAGCTCTAACACATAGTTAGCTAACATTTCCAGAGCGCCTTTTGCTATATGGAGACCAGTGGAGTTTTCTTTACACTGCAAACTCATAATATTATGGCTTTTGGTTAATTCTGCTCATTTTTAGTCCCAAATTTATCATTTACTGTTGCTAGCGTTCCGTATTGATGGTTTCACTTGGTTGAAACAAGCCGCCACACACCATGATTAGTTAACACGTTCAAAATGGCCGTATGGTTGATGCCAATGGTTCGCGTACTTCATACTTCACATCGTAGCACATCCACTATTCATTACTCGTAAGAATTTACCAGCGCTTTCCTTCAAATTAATCAGGAAAAGTGAGGTTTCCCGCAAATCCCCTTTTTCCCTTCTTTTTTTGGCACTACAGAACTACATCTATTCAAAACACCAAGGATCTATGTTGTGTACCCTTTAGCATGATCATTTATGCAAGTGGGCTTAGCTTAAGGATATCGGTTTTAAATGAAGAAGAAGTCACACTCTATAGCAGTGCATACACTCTCTCTACTTAAAATGTGGACCAAACCAATTTGTACTCACAATACAATGTCATAACTAGTTCGTGTTAGTTATGTTAGCATGGTTTAGATTAGACTTCGAAATCTTTTCGTTACTATGGATTTTTCCTTCAAATCTTTTCATTGAACATCAAACGTATCAATTGAACGGATTGCTATGATAACTTTTCCTTAATGTGTAGTTCGCGACTTTCGAATATGATTTTGGAAGGTAATGCGAATAAAGTAATAAAGTTCTTCCCCTACAGCCCTACATTTTCAATGTGTTGTAGTTAAAAAAGAGAAGAGAAAAAAAAGTAAAATGAAAGAACCGTTTTACGCACTCGTTAACCGATGTCCTTTGGTCATCTGTACAAACCTTTAAATCTGAACGGCAAACATATCAATTAATTGAATAAATTCTTTTGAAAGCTTTTCCTTTCCTTCGTTTACATTAAATTAATATATAACTGAAAAATAATTACATTTTTCAGAGGATCCATTACACTTTCAAACTTCCTTTTCATCAATTTCGACCGCAACGGGCAACGAAAAGAAAAACGGACGGCGACTACCGTCCAACATAATTTCGAATTTGGTTCATACACCACGATCTCCTCGACAGTCGATACGACATAAATGATTCATTAAATGAAATGATAAAATTAAGAAACCACTTGTCTCTGTGTCGCTTTGTTTATATTTTCGTATGAGTGACTGTGCTTGTTATACACGTAAATGTGAATAGTATTCAAATGAGCTAATGAATCAATGGTGTGGATTGATGTGTGAAGAGAAAGAGGAAGAGCAACTTAAAATAGTATTTGTTTTTCCTTTTTCTCTTTTTTTTTTTTTTTTATCATTAAATCGTATTTGCACATTAAAAATTTTACTTTCCGCAGGACAAGGGGAAACTTTTCAATTATAGCCAAAAGAGATTTTTCATTGTGTAAAAAAGAAAAAAAAAACATGAAAAAAAAACAAGAAAAAATTTATTATTCATGTAGTGCTTTTAAGCTGATTTCGAAATTGTATGTGATTCTGTACGAAATCATCTATTTGTTAAGAAACATGAGCAAACTTTATAAGTACGAAATGTTGTTGTTTTTGTTTCAAAATTTGCCGATTATTTCGTCCCTACTAAAGTATTACAAACTTATATTTCCTTTCAGGAATGGGGACGGTTTACTATCCTCTGTACTGTTTGGGTCTTCTTTAAGCCAAAAAAGTCTAAAGAACAACTAAAGACTACTATGCTAAACAGAGTTACATGGATAATAGAAAAAAAAAAAAAAGAGAGAGAGGGAGAGAGTAAGAGAGGTTAATGACTTTTTGGTCATTTTACCCAAAAACTGTGCAATCGTGTACATTTCTCTCTTCCTGTCATTTATAAACATGAAGTATCTAAAGAGGGTTCAAACTTTTGCTTGTTCAAGAGAAAAATAATTTTGAATTGCAAAAACACATTATGCCAAAGCAAAGGCTTTAGTTAAGCTCATGCTGCATAGCAAATTTACTACATTTGTCTAATATTTGCACTACGTAGAAATCTTCATCGAATTCTTTCCATACTGAAATTACATTTGGTCCGCATTAATGAGGAAATCGATTTACTCATTTATAACTATTGCTCTCTCTCTCTCCTTCTCTCCCTCTCTCTCTCTCTCTCTCTCTCTTTCTCTCTCTCTGTTTAATGAAATGAGAATAACTTTACTTGGAAAAGCAAAGGAGAAATTTTTCATAGCCTTTAAATGATAAAAATTTGATACCTCTTCTTTCTCTAGCCACGTGACGATCTGGCAACCCGTAAAGTTCCACTTAAATATTATTGTACTAGAGTTATCAAATCAAATTGTATGGTTTAACCGGTTGACTGTGTATAACGAATATACCGACTGTTTTGTCTACGATAATAAAATTTTAGTTACCAGACTTTGAACGAGATCGTACGTATGGACTGCCAAGACTCGAAAAATGGCAAAAAAATGGTATTGAATGTTTGAAAGGACAGTCGATCAAAGGGCATTTCAACAAGTGCCATACATTGCATTTTGCCTGGACGTTTGGACATGGGAAAGGCCTGTACAAAATACCTGCCTTGCCTGCTTACAGTGGAACAGGAACAGGAACAGCGTAGTGTGAATGTTTCAATCCAGTCATATGTGTCAAAGTAATAAAGAAGACTTTTTGCTTCGATACTTAATTATGAGCTGGACAGGAGGAGGAGGAGCTTAGACTTCGCACGTGAGATGTTAGAGTAAAGCTTTTCTTGGCAAAACGTTCAAAAAGTTATCTAAGCATTACTTTTAGAAAAATACAAATTTATATCTGATACGCTCTAACTGCTGGCTTTCAAAAGCCAGCTCTGATAAGGCTTGGGTAGATATCTTCTTCGGATTCTCCCCGAGATATTATACTGTTACTTACCTTTCAAATTGTCGGCGTATTCACTCAAATCAATAGAACGAGCCCAACGTATAAAACGTTGATTGGTCCAAACGATCGGATCAGTATCTACCGACTCTGATTGCACCCGTCTCATAGCCAAAGTTTGACGATCATATTTTACAATACGTAAGACGTGAATACCTATCGTGTACAAGAAATAAAAAGAAAACAAAAATCATAGAGACGCAGGTTAGTTAATAATTTGAAAAAAATTCTTCAGTTCTTTTGCATTAAGACTTGAGTATTCAATTTCTGAAATCTTACCATGAACGATACTCGCTTGATGAAATTTACGAGTTACACCCAAAAACTTCTCCAATTCCTTTTTCGATAGGGTATCTAACATACGAGCATCTACCATAGAGTGCATGAATGATTCGGCGTATTGTGGTAAACCAATATCGGGTAACCATTCTGATGCTACCCAAGTATGACCTAATTGCGTAATCATGGGATAACGTACCAGTTCGGGTCGTCTCTGCTCTTCGATAGCTAAACGTAACTTTTTACGATGCATAGGATGAGTTAAGCCTAAACCATTCTCCAGCTCGACATCGTTAAGCTCCAGAAGTACTTTACCACTTTTCACATTCTCAGCACAACGTGTACTATATTGGGGCATGCCCAGGGCGACTTCAAGCCAGGCTAGAACCTGTGATGCTCGCCAACGTTCCATCGGTAGTGAAGAAGCCTCGCGCAATAACCGAAGTTTCTCAGCATAACCCTCTTCGGAGAGAGGGCTCCAGGAAAAGTCGGTAACTTAAAAAGAAAAAAAAAAGACATAAACTTATTGATAATATATTTTGAGGAAGTCTATACATTCAGTAGCCCCATCTGCTGAGAGGGCTTTGTTTTTATTGCGCGATCTGGCAAATACACGGGAGATACTACCCCAAGTTCCACCACGCGCATTGCGAGCAGTAAAATTTGTTCCCGATTTAGCGGGAAATTTTCGAACCACAGCACCTGTTGCATCGGAATCGACAGGTGAACCCAGCTGTTCTACGGACCTGAAATCAGTGAGGTTTTAAAATTCTTTAAAATAAATTTAAACACAAGTAAACTAACTGCATACCTAGAATATGCTGCTGAGTTTAGTGGCGATAAAGTGGGACTCCGTTCTTTAGGGGTTCCGTCTGGAAAGCAAAAATTAAATCATACGAAAGAAAGACGGAAATGCTCTTTTTGTCCTTACACTGATACGCGTTCTGACTAGATACTAAAGATATACTATCCGGATCTACAGTTATGCAGGGACCATTATCGCAAGTGCCATCGCTAAAATTCAAATCGCCACCCGTACTCTCCCGATCACTGTTATTCCTAAGTACGGAATCATTTGAACAGGAGTTTCGATCGCCTGTTGTGTTTCCCGAACTGCTGCTAAAGGCTGACAGCGAATTTGAATTGCCACGCCCGCTATCATCGTTACGAAAATTATTGGTAGCAGTGTTTGGCAATTGATTTAGTAAACCCGAATTAGCTGAGGGCGGGGTTAGAGGGGCAAATGATAATAAGCTTTCTTGATCAGAAAGGCATCCGGACATCTGTCGTCTTGCTTCTTGCAATTGCTCCTGCAATCTTTGCAACTGTATATCCCGAGCGCTAAGCTGTTGAGCCAACGCTAACGATCGTTCAGCCTCGTCCCGTGCCTGCTTCAGCAGTTGCCATCGTTCTCGCTCGCGATCTCCCGACATTTTGGCATTATTTGTTTCCGTCTCTCTGACCCGATCCTGATAGTTCCGTATGAAATCACGCAATTCTTGTTCTTTTTCTTGTAAAGAAGCACACAATTGCTTCACTTGACTTAGTAATTCCGATTTTTCCGCTTTCAATTTCTTGCGATCCAATCTCAAAGACATTAACTGATTACGCACTGAACGCAATTCTTGTTCTAAGCGGTCAATACGCTGTTGAACATTACCACCGCTACCGTCGGTGGATTGACCATCGCCACAGCTATTTGTATCGGAAAGATCAATGCCACCTACAGCACCTTCGGGCGAATTTTCAAGTAATTTCCTTAAGCGTTGTATCTCAGCATTAAGTCGTTCATTTTCTTCTCGCAATTTGGTGGGAGAGTCTGAAAAGCGGATAGCGACAATTTATTATATATATATATATACATATACATACATATACATATATATGGTGATATCTAGAATTATGAGACTACAAATTTTTAATCTTTCCGTTATATATGACCTTTGTTGGGATCCTTTTTGGTAAAAGAGTGGAAAACATTAAAACAGAGACAACTTACTGCATATGTTATTAACACGAACACTTCTTAGTGAAAGGAGAAAGGAATTTGTTGGTTTAATATTCGAGTTTTTAGAATGGTCTCTGAAAGCTTGCATGCTACTAATTATGGTGGCTTATGCGAAAGGTATCTGCGTCTTTAAAACGATACACAAGTTCGCTGGCGATTGTTAATTGAATAAGTCGCAGCACTCATATTGTTGCTTCATGCAACCTATTTCGAGGGACAAGAAGGTTGTTGAGAGAGTTAGAACAAGTACAACTCTCTTAGTACTTAGTGTTCGATTAACGCAAATGCTGGCTTATGGTTTATAGATTAATGGAACGGAGGCCAATTGAAGTCTTTTGTTCTATAAGACATACTTATGCACATATACACATGTGTTATACATTTCTTCTATATCAGGATTGGCTGAATAGTTCCCGCCCTAGGTGAGAAAAAAGATATTTCGTGCAAAATCCAACCTTATTCATAAAAACGGTCGCCTTCAAGGATGATGCAACCAACGCAATGGACTTTTAACAGTTTATTAAAAACGCTTTGCGTCAAAATTCTCAAAATACACTTCGTTTTGCACAATAAGTCCATGCAAATGCTTTTGCCTGGAGTATCTTGTTGAGGTTTCTCAGTAAGTAATAGTAGCTGGATGTTTGATCCGGGAAATATAGTAATATAGTGATTGGGGCGGCACATCGAGACTTTGTTCACGCAATTTTGCCATTGCAGCCATCAAAATGTGATGGGGTGTGTTTATTTCCCCGTGAGCAAACGCGGCGGACAAAGTGCTTTCAACTTTCTTTCACCTGAATATTGGTTCAATAAATGATAAACATTTTCTTTGCCCATGTTTACAGTCTACAGGACCTCTCTAAACCTTATTCGATGGTCTTCAAGCGCCATTTAGTTAACTTTGACAATGTTTCGTTTCTGTGGTTACAGTTTTTGACCATCCGGAATGCCCAACTAGTGTGGCCACGTTTCAAAATTCTCACCCGCTAAGCGAGAACTCAAGTCGCCGTACATAGCGTCTAATTTGTTTTTAGCCTTTGTAGGCGTCTTGCTTACCAGAAACAATTCTGAATGTTTTCCCTTATCACAAAAGCACTCTGAACGACTCATTCAAAGGACTGTCGGAAAACAACTAAGTGACTGGACTGGACTGGAAATGACTGGAATTGCATATCCACATATATAATCTTCAGCGGTTGTCGGCAAATTATGATATCGGAAAGTTTTCAGCTAACTTGTGTTATAATCAGAATCTATCACAACTTGCCTCGATTGAATACAAGAAGATACAGTGAAAACACTGTAGTGGGCCACGGCCTATCATCAAATACCCTACACCACTCTCCAATTATTCATATAACGACTTTTCACAATAAGACATCGTCTGGGAAGTAATCGAAAGGCCGAAGGCCGAAGGCCGATCCAAAACCATTTTCAATAGCCTTCGTTATTGGGCCAAAGCATTACATTATATCGAAAATTGCGGCTTGTCGGTTGAAAAAACAGGACTGACAGACGACCAGACAAGCTTAGAATTGGTTTAAAAAAGGACGGGAATATCGCAAATCCTCCTGGATGTTGCATACATATGAGCAAACTTTACCCATTCTTGTCACGTAAGTGGCGTAAGGTATAAAAAATGAAAATACGAGAAATTTTGAAACGTTTTACGGCAGGAAAATCTTCTACTGCTGTTTCTGATCATGTGACTGTGTATATATATATATATATATATATATAAACGTATACAGGCCGTATAACTTTACACACATTTAGTTCATTGATGGCAGCCATTAACGGATTAAACGTGTAATAATATCGTTGGGCTAAAGCGAGAAACAGACAGACAGCCCAAAATCGATTTGAGCAGTGATTCTGAATCGATCGGTATTGTAAAACATGGGATCTATCTGAACTCTTTCGAGATGTTGCATACATCTGCAGAAAGTTAATATAATATAAGCCGGCCAAGCGAGTTTTCTTTTGTTTTTAATCGGAATCGTCATTGTCCAGCAATGTTTTCGGGCTCGCCAACAAATGACGTAAAAGAAAACATTCATGTCTGCTATGAATAGATGAGATTTCTGACAAGTGGACGATTAATGGACATTTTGAAGCTAAATGCAAAAGAAACTTAACTTATTTCAGGTAATTTAGTTTTTTCTCTTCTCATTCGAGAAAATGTAATTAGAACATAGCTTAGACGATTGCATTGAAATTTCATGCACAAATACTTGCTTAACTTTTTATAGAATTTAATTTGATAGCCAGGTAATAATATGCTCTTTACCTTTTTTTGTTTTTTTTGTTTTTTTCTTTTACATCTAATAACTTTTGACATTACCAGGAGAATTCCCAAAGGATCATGCAAAACTTTTACAACAACAGCAAACAAATATAATAACAAAGTTGAAAGTTGTTACAACTAATTAAAGTGACATTACGCACAAACTCGCGCACATACACACACACACACACACCACGACCACGCAAATACACATTTACACATATAAAAAAAGTAAAAAATTTAATTTTTTCTAAGAAGAACATAAAAAAAAAAAAACGGTTAATAGTTATTAATATTTGTTTCGTTAAGGGGAAAAATATCTTATGAGGTTGTGTGTCGAAATCAAGAAGAAGAAAAAAAAAACGAAAGAAAGAAAAAAGGAATGAATAATAGAAGTCCAGTTTCTCAAGTAAGCATAAAAAGAAAACAAATTGAAAAAAACTTATTGCGCTACTGCGCTTTGAACACTAAAGTTTGAGGTAGCTCTTTATAACCGCTATACACACAAGAGTTCATGTTTGTCATGTCGTCTATACAGTAATTGTGAAATAAGGTATTCTTCGTCTTCTTCTATCTTATCGAATGTCTCCTCTAGCGTGTTGCTCTTAAAATGCCGAATATGAAAAATGAAAGGAAAAGGAGAAAATCAACTAAATGTAAGAAGCAAATATGTGCACAGTTCATTGTAATTGCAAAGACAAAGGGATATGAAATTGAAATGAAAGGAAAATTAATATGTAGCGGGGAACCCTAAAAGAAAGAATAAACACTCATTCAAGCGGACAGACAATAAACTTACCTGCATGATAATTGTACTTTGTTGTATCGTTACGATTACGATTGCCATCGCAATTATTGATGTTGCTATTGTTCAACATGGCGGCAGTGTATGCATAAGTATTGGCGATTGTCGTTGCTATCGATGATGCGAATAATCCATCCGTGGGTGTGGTGATGTTGTACGTATCGGTCGAGTAGCGTGCATCCATTACATGACCAAAAGAGGAGCATGCAATATCGTTGGCATTTTTCTTATCAACTGTTTACACACACATATACATAGTAGATATAAGTATATGAAGGTAAATAAACAAATAAATGAAAAAAGGAAAAATAAATAAATAAACAAAATTGAAGAAAGACGATAAATGTATATGTATGTGCATTACTGCTTTTTTTCGCTTTAGAAACGTTGGCGGTTTATTCATTTTGTCAAGACATTTTTCACAAGTAAAAGATAGCTTATCTATGAATCGGTCCAGGCATGTCCACCTGGACATGCCAATGTCTCTCCCTTTCTCCCTCTATCTGTTTCTCTCTCCCTCTATGAAAATAGCAATCGATCAAGGCATGTTCATCTATCTAATTGACAGCCTGCTCGTGTTGCCAACCAATTATAGATCTGTTGTAAGTATTCTCCTACTCATAAGAACGAGACTATCTACTTAAGGTTTGGTGAAACATGGGAATCTTACGCATGCGGGTTTGTAATGAAAGTTCCCAAATCGGGCACAGAAGACCTTTACAGTACGGCATAAGCTTGGAACACTTCCGCTTTCTTGCCGCTTTGCCTATACACCACAACACATACGTGGACAAAAATTTTCGGTAGAGAATAACTCTAGAGCGAGCATACATACAAAAATGGGAAGCGTTACCTAAGCGCATCCAATATAATAAACTATCGATATTTAGTTTTTTCGTCCTTTTTTTTAATTTTTCGTTTTTCCTTTTCTCTTGAGATGAAGGGGATGGGTTCGAAGAATGTACGTAGTTTTCTTAGTTCTTCAAAATAAAGTTGTTGGGTATCAAACACTCGGCCACACTCGCGTATACTTATTTCCTACTTGTCTCAATTAATATCTTTTCCGACATTTATTCACACAAAGTGTGGATGTAGTAAATTTTATTAATCCATTATGTCAGTGTCCTGTAGAACTTTAATTCGTTATTTTAGTTTTTAATCTAAAAATTTCAAGATGAGTTTTTTCAATAACTTTCAACGGAGAGCATGCGAGTATTACTTAGAATCGCGTGAAAGTCTCTCCATCACCCATCACGCATATAAATTTTGATATTTGCAAGCATTAAAAATTTATTAAGCAAAAATATTCTCTTAATTAGCGGAAATCACATTAATTACTGCGAAATTTTGAGGAAGAAGGAGTTACCATGACAACCGATAATTTATCATAAGAACTACTCCACAATCTCGCGTCTCTACTAATAAGACGTGGCATTGCTTGGTAAGCTTAATGTATTCATGGAAAACCCATAAGGAAGCGGTTAGAAGACAATAAGCCCTGATGAGGAGAAAAGACGCAAATTCTCTAAATGAATCGTCTTTGCATTGATTAAAATTGATTGCTGATCAATAAATTAGTTAACAACAGAATTTAAGCTTGTGCTATACGGATATATTAAGCTTTGTGCAGATGTATGCAATGCCCAGAAGGACTTGAAATAGACGCCCTTAGATTATACCGTTCTACTCAAAATCACTTTCCGAATGGACCTAAATTAGTTTGTCGCCTATACGTCTCGTATGCTAACCTACAGATTACAAATTTTGGGTTATTTTAATGAAACTGAGATAGACCGATCTTTTGTTATATCGATCGATTCAGCATCGCTAAGCTTGTCTGTCCATGCTTCACTATGTTTTCTTGTGCTGAACTTGCAGACTGCAATTATTGAGATATTTTAATGAAATTTGGTGCGCTGACGAATTTTGGGTCTAAAGACGAACGCTATTGAGAAGGGTTTGTGTGTTTCTCTTGTTCACTTTGTTCACTTTTTCGACCAATTTTCATATAGCAGAAGTCGTTGTATGAAAAATCGTAGAACGGTGGAAGATAGCTGGTGGTGAGCCGCTTTATTTAGTAATATAACCCATCACTCAGGCGATGTTCACTATACGTGTAATACAGAGATGGTCGGAAAGAGGGAGGGAAAAAGTAAGACTTAGAGGGTACGGAAATGGTCGCAGATAAGTTGGCTTGAGCCCAATTGGCAAATGTTATGTCTTTCTCATTATAGCTACGGCCACTAACTATCGCTCTGGTTAAATGAAAACAGCGACTTCTTCTACTCGGCTATGCCGCATCTTTTTTCAGGGGAGTAAAATTTAATTACAAAAATTTGTATTTAACTTTTTTTCGAATTTTATGACGACGTTTCGTATTTATGAGGCTTGGATAAGGGAAAATTTAATTGGTGTTCTCTTTCATCCGCTAGAGTCAAGATTTAATGGAACGTTTATCATTTCCTCATTTCCTCAGTTCTTCATTTTTTCTTTTTCATTAATTTTTATTAAAACAAACTAGAAACTTTTCTCAGCAAATATCCTGCATTTAACTTTGACGATTATTAACGGTTAAGGATACGTTTCGAGATAAATTTATTTTCATTGCTTGCTTTTCAACTTTGGTTGATTTAAAACGAAGACATCTCTTAAGAGTGCAATGATATATAAACACCTCTCACGCTGTCATGCTTCTCAATAGTATTTATGTATGCACATGCATATAAACGCATATACGGTCATGAATGCAAGCAATTTTCAGCAAATGACTCGGCGAGGATGTGTGCAGAAGGTTTACACGTTTTAAATGCCGAACACAATGAATGCATTTGCTTGGCGCATCATACACCCAACTATCAAACAGTTGTTTTCATTCTACGTGCTTATATATGGTTGAGCACATAGCTTGCTTTGCATATAATTGAGAAAATCCTATTTTTGTGCTGCATGTGGTTTTTGTGAAATAGCAATCAAATTATATGCGTTAACACTTCGAGCTTCACATGATTTGGTCATTTGCATTTTTATTAAAGCAAGGGAAGAAGGACAAAATTAAATAAAATTATATTTGTGCATTTAAAAAGACAACACGCGTGAAGATCAATCCACGAAGAGATTCGCTTACCAAGCTACTGGGGTAAAAGAAAAGATGCTGTTCCGTCATATCCAAAGTAGTGCGTGTGTGTAAGAAGTGAAAAAGTCATTGTGTGACGAGTTTTAAAAATAGGGTTTTATATGGGAAGTACTCGAAAAAGTGGTTCGATCCGTACCGTTCGTACCGTAGCGTTCTTCCTTAGGCCAAACCGCGCCAGTATACCAAATTTCATTAGAATAGCCCAAAAATTGCGACGTGTAAATTGAACACAGGAATACAAGATGGACATATGGACAGACAAGCGAATTGGTCTGAATTGGTCGGTATAATAAAAAGCAGGTCTATTCCAAGTCCTTCTGGGTGTTGTATATATCAGCACAAACTCAACAGAGCCTCCTAGCTTAACTGGTGTGGGGTATAAAGACAGCTATATATAGCTGAATTCGTTTTCTTGATTTTACAGGTGAGTAGTATAAAGAGGGACGGAGGATGGTAAAATGCCTTCAGGGACGTCAATAAAAGACAGTTTTGGGGAATGATTTCTCTCCTAAACACCGCAATTGAAAATTTAGGAGACTAGGCTTTCAGGAGATTTCAGGAGAAGGAGGAGGAGGAGATGACCGCAAGGGTAAATCTCTCTGTTTTCCTATAGAACTTCAACAAATTGGATAAAATGAAGTATTGGTAAAATTGCTCAAATACGGACAGGTTTTTAGCAACGTAACGCAGCCCGAAGTTCTCAAAGTCGACCTCGCTTGTCCAAACGAAAAGCTTAAGATGATAAATTTACCCACACAGCGAAGGCACAAAGATAAGGGAGTAACGATCAATTCGAAAAGTCTTTGGAATCAATACTCAAGAAGTTAGATGCCCCGAGTACAGGACAGTTTTATTAAAATGCACGTTTTGAACCTCGCAAACTAGAGATTAAAAGAAATGTTAAGCACGTAGCATATCGTATATAAAACATATCACTCAAGAAGGTCATAGGATGACACATAGAAGCGCGATGGACTATTGATGCACCACTATGATCAACCTTTACATTTCCAAAGCTTTCAAAAAAAAAAATTTATCAATTCCGACCACAGAACACGTAGCTTATCGTATATGAAACATACTACTCAATAAGTTCATAGTGCGACACATAGAAGTGTGATGGACTATTGACGAACCATTATGATCAACCTTTACATTTCCAAAGCTTTCAAAAAAAAAAACAACCATCAATTGCGACCATTAGTCATAAGTTACAGTTGTTTTATATAGCGGTTTTTATATATCGCAAATATTTTTGCTTGTATTTGTAATACGACCTTCAATCGAAAGGTATAGAAAATTTTTGAAAATTTTTCGTTTTATAAATGAATATTTTATTTTTTAAATTAAAGTCCGTTTGGATTTGGTATAAAGGAATTTCTCGTTTTATTAATTTTGCGCTTCATTAATGTTTATGGAAAAAAGATTTCTTTTCATATAGTTTCGCTGCAGTAATGGAATGCAAGCTATATAAGGCCGACCCGTTTTTTCACACACATGTAGACGCATTCACTTTACTTTATTTATTTTTTTATTAAATTTTTTCAAAGGCATTGAATAACAATAGAGTTTGCACCCATTGCTACAATAGTTAGCGAAAAGAGCAGCAGGTATTAGGCGAACTGTAGCCTGGAATGCAGGCGTTAAACTTATAAAGACATTTTTCCTTACTTTTATCATTTCTAATGCTTCCGACACTCTCTGTGTCTTTCCCTCCCTCTCCCTCTCTCTCTCTCTCTCTCTCTCTGTCTCTTTGGAAGAAAATATATTGCGAAAATAACTTACACATGTCTACTCACATAACACATTTGCATATTCATAGAAGCAACTCAACACTTTTCCTATTCTATTATATATTACAGCACATTACACATATTTGCCCGATTTGATAACTTAGCTTTTCCCGTTATTCGTTTGTTCACGCATTTCATCTCAAATACTCTCCCTTCAGTGACTCTACAATTGCTTTGCTATTCGATGATGCATTCGCATTCTCTACGAACAAATACACACTTTGTACTAACGCCATTTCCCTGTTTGCCCGTCGATCTGATTTTTTTTACGTGACTTTTACTTCCAACTTTGAAATTCTAGTCGCGCTGCGATGGATTGTTGGTCCTCTTAAAAGATTCTTGCAAATGCGCGCGCTGCTTTGATGTTTTAAAAGGCGTTTGGATCCGTTTTTATACCCGTCACCGAAGTATCATTTTTTGAAATCGTTTGGAACGCCCAGAAGGAAGTCTCAGACATCCCACGAAGTATATATTTTCTGGATCAGCATCTAGTTCTGAATCGATTTAAGTATGTCTGTCCGTCTGGCCGTATGTATAACATCTATTGTAAACATACTCCTAGCCGTAAAAATAAAGCTATCGACTCTTGAGCAGGAACGTTGGAAGTTCTTGCGCATAGGTTAGTAGCGAAAATGGCCTACAGTAGTACGTAAAGTGAGAGAACCTCTATTTTTCAAAAGGAATAAAAAATTGGTTTTGCGGTCACTACTCATAAGCTGTAGCAGATAAATGTGCAGACATTAGAACCCATGTTCAATGGATGGTGCTGTAGTACCTATACAAAGCTGGACCACGCTTACCCAATATTATAGGGTGTCAAAAATGATTTTTTTTTTTTTCAATACGTTTATAACGTGCAGAAGCAGGCTTCAAATACAGCATAAAATACATAAATTCTTGGCCAGCTTCAAAATTCTGAAAGCACCTTAACATGCCCATTTGTTTGTCTGTACATCTGTCTGTGTGCGCTACTGTGCAGTATCGGTGGCAAACACTCTCCCGCTAGCAAAAATGAAGGCATCTCGCTTACAAATTTCTAAAAGAGTTTGAAAATGACGTAAACTTTTCACGGGACATGCCTTTAACGCCCACGCGCCTTTGCGGAGAGAACTTTTACCAAGAAAATAGAGAAAATCAGCTGCGCCCACTCCATGTTATAGAGCATGAAAATTCTTCTTGTTAGACCTGCAGGTGAAGTGTTGTAGGGTACGCTTTTAGCCGTTGGCGACGTTTTATCATTTTTATAAAACTGATTTGTTTCAATGTAATGCAAATACTTGTTCAGTTTTACTCTTTAATCTTGATTCTTGATTCTAATCAAATGGAAATTTGTGAACTTTTGTTTTTTCATTTGCGCAAAAAAGCATTCATAGGATTTTTTTTCTTGTCCTTTTTTGTACTGGCTTAAGTACTTTCTCCCCGCAAACGATGTAAAAAGATGATTGTGCTGTGATTGACGAAAATTGAATGGTCTAAAAAATCGATGTTCTAAGTGTAGTCGTAGTCGTAGGGTCATATTACGACAATTTATGGTAAGAATAAAAAGCACATAGGGATGAAATGGTTTGCCATTACAATGCAATGGTGAAAAAAAATGTTCAAAGCCATTGAACTAAGTGCGTGATGCACACATCGTAAATATGAAGTAAAACCAACATTTGCCTCAAAATAATGTTTTTTCATGCTATCTTTGATGCAATTTCCCTCCGATTGCCGTCAAATTTTAATTACAGCTCTAAAACAAGATGCTACCGTGTTATTAAAAATCATGAAAAAAAGGAGCTCGCCAGTTAATAATCCCTATTTTCAAAAAATTGTGGATTTGTTGTTCTACAACCAATTGTTGCTTTGACCTCCAAAAAGACAGTAAGGGCGATCAAGTAAAGAACGGACTGCTGCCGTTTTCAGAGAGACTTTAAAATGCGTATTTTTAAAAAATTTTAAAAAATCTCCTCAGCGGAAGAGCAGATTTAATATATATATATATATTTATATATATATATATATAATGTAATATTTGCAACTTCCAAAAGAAAGCTTTAGAAAGCTTTAGAGTCTTTAAAGTATATTTATATTCTTGATCAGCATGAAATTCTGAATTGATTAACCCATGTCTGGGCGTCGCTGTGATCCACTGTGGTCCACAAAATGAAGATATCAAATTAAAATTTGGTAGAAAAATTGAAAGTCCTTTGCAAGCAGGCTGGTATTGGAAATGGTTCAAATTGGTGCTGGCAAAAACCCGCAGCGAAGCCTAAACTAACCTCAACTCCGTTTTTTTAAACAAAAATTTATGCACTTGTGCTCATTGCTCATGATAGAAGGCCGAAATTTTCCACAATTACTTTACGAAAACTCTATTATTTGTTTGGAAAAGTGAAAAAAATCGGCCATGCCCACGCAAAGTTACAAGTGATTAAATTTTCTTCTTTCATTTTATTGAGATTTTATGCTTCTTCAACATAAGGTAAAGAAGAAAGAATGTTTAAAACTATTTTCTACATTCATTCAGTGAAGGCATTTTATCTGTTTAAAAAAGGGGTCCTTTTAAATAATTATTATTGTGGACACCACGCCTTGGTGGGTTAGTTTTTTTCTTATAAATACCAGCGATAGGGGTATCAAATAAAAGGGTTTGGAGGGCAGAAAGCGACAAGCTAAGTGTGTTAGCTCTAAATTAATTGTGGTGAAGGTCAGGATACGAGGGATGAATTTTTTGCTTCAAAGTACCATGCAAATGGATATCAAATAAAAGGACTTGGAGAGTAGAGGACGACAAGCTGAGTGTGTTAATTCAAAATTAATTTTGCTCGTCGCTACGACGCGGTAGATTAATTTTTCTTAACACTACCTTTCAGTAAAGCAAAAGGTGAAAATTAAATTTTATGCCATTCAATTTTTAATGGCAATAAATAAAAGCATGGGCGGAAAAAGTCTTAAGGGTGATGGGTACGCGAGATTCGTCTCCTGCCGAATATAATTTTCTTACTTATTTTATATAGAGTTGGGAAAATGATGCTAGGCGTAGCCCATGTAAGGTCATATTACTCCAAGTGTTGTACATTTTTGCCAATATCGTGTATAGGTAACGATCACTGAATACAAATAAATAAGAAAAACTGAATGTCTTAAGCCCGGTTGGCGATTATGCTTTTATTTTATCCACTTTTTTGCTCCTCTTTGACCCTTTGAGTTTTTGTGTGTGACTATCACGACTTTGAGATAACAATGATTTTCTTTTCCGTTAAATTGTATTACAATTTGTGTTAACAACAAGTTCGTGCTTTTTCTCTCAAATGGTAAATGTTTTGAAGAAGAATTTTTCTACATTTTTTCACATAATTACACGGTCTTCCATTATCTTGACATTTTCTCGAACTTTACTCTGTCCTACTTTACTCTCGTGGCTACGACATTGTATGGCACGTATATAACACATCCAACAATCATTTCATTTCCTTTTTACTGTTACAATTCCAACCGAATTTCTCAAATTGTTGAATACATTAATGTACATCTTCTGGACTGCCTTGTCAAACCTGTGAGCCTGGTACTTCCCTGCATATTGTAACGAAGTTTGCTAATAAAGTCAAGAAAGATGACCTGATTTAAAACATTTGAATTTACCTCAAACAAATATCCTTAAAGGTAATAGTACTATAAGGCTCTGTCCTCTTTTTTTCTTCGATCTTCCTGGTATTCATCAACGATTTTCTATGTGGGACAGAAACTCAATTTATTTCACCGATTCTCTTCTATCAAGAGATCTGGCAACACCGAAGTATACAACAAGCGCTAAATAATGAATGATACACAAAATCGAAACTTCACAAAAATTAAAGGTAGGGAGAGTTAAGCTAATAGAATGAACTCGAATCCCATTAAAAAACAATGCTGTCTCTTAAAGTGTAGAGGAAGTCTCTCCTTTGATGGTGTCAATGTAGGAGAATCGATATTCTTTCATGTCCTGGACATGAGAATACAAAAGGATTTACATTAGACGGAACATATGCATGGAGTGTCGAAACTTGCAGTCAAGAGCGTAAGTTCTTTAAAGCGGTATAAAAAAGACCCATAAAAGTCGATATCCATATTATCTAGAAGGTCTACATCTGCCCAAAATGAGTGTATAACGGTCATGGGTAAGGGGAGGGAGCTCCCAAATCTTACTTGATGGCCCTCGATTACATGCAGTGAAAGACTCGACTTTTCTTGAGTGGTGAAATTGTGGGCCTCGGCGTAATGCAGGCTTTGTTGTTCTACAAAGAGATTTATCCACCGAGTAATTCCTTTAATAGGATCACAAGGCTTCCCAGCGTTCGCATCCACTCGTCCTGCAATTATATATCGGACGGTGTACTGCCGCGACTCGTCATTTTCCCTTGGAACAACTTCCCAGCGGTGGTCGTTGTCACCTTACCTGTTTTCTCCTTTCATCCCTCTTCACCTATAATTCTTCCTGACCACCATTATGCCTGCACGTATAGCGGAAATCTCTTGGTCCCCTAATTCGTCCTACCCCCCCAAAAAAATTAATCTTTAATTAAATGAAGAAGATTCTTAATTGAGACCTGAAGGCGCGGTACACACCTGAAGAAGGCCTTAGACATTTTCACACTATATTTCTGAGCGAACGGTTGCCTAAAATATCTCGCGATTCAAAGTTTTGGACATCTGTCTCAAAGGTCATTAAACGATTTCGCTTAGAAGAAGTTCCGATTGGCAATTGGCATTGCCTCTAGTTGACACAGCTGGCACATCCTCAAGACTCGCCTATAGGCTAGAATGCACTTTTCTTATAGATGTTTTTTTTCCCCTCCATTTGCCAAATAACTCACTTTAAGGCGTTGCAATTTTCAATGATTACGTGATTAACATTTGAAACTACTGTAAAGTTTATGTAATGATTGTAAACATCTACGCACACGAAATCATCAATTATGTGCATGAATTGAAGGGAAGCGATGTGTGTACGAGAAAGAGCATTTCTTTAAGTGAAATTTAATTTGAATCGATTTAAGCTGAACGATATTAATATCATCGAATGCATTTGAAATTAATAATAACTTTTAATTGTTTGATTGATATTCGGATCTAATAACAACAGCAATAATAACAATAACAATAATAATAATAATAATAATAATAACAATAAATAGGTTAATACATTGTATACGACATACACATCACACAAATAATTGTTACATTTAAATTATTATTCAATTAGATCAATTCACATGAATGTTGACAATCGTATCAGGGGAGATGTTATTATATAGCCTTAGCTATCACTATGGTTACGGGGGGCACGGAGATGAGATATGAAGAGAAAAATTATAAAAATTTTATATTTACTTATTTGCAAATTATACACCCAAACACTTATGTATTTACATACACACATATGCATTTATTGTAACAACATGTGATATAAAAATAACAACATCAAGAAAATTTGTAGAAACTTGCGATAAAACGTAAAACAGAACAAATCAAATTTTAATTCTTCGGTCGGTGGGAATACTATTATTATTATTATTATCAACGTCCAAGTTATACAAACATTCAAAATATCAATTACGGAGTAGGCACATAAAGAAGGTAGTAGTAGTAGTAGTAGTAGTAGTAGTAGTACGTACCTAAAGCGATTGGTGTGCTGTTGATATGATTCGTAGCGTTAAGGCTGTTTGAATTTAATGTATTCGAGCCACTTAGGCTGCTGCTATGATTGCTATTAGCTGATGAGCCATTAACACTGCTACCGATGCTTAAACTGCCATTGCTAATACTGCCGCCAACACCACCACCACCACCACCACCACCGCTACCGCCACCAACGACACCATTACCGCTACTACCGTTCATTAAATGACTTGATTGCTGTTGATCGATTAGTAAGGTTCCTATGCTGCGCTGTCCAGCATTGCTTGAACCACCACTACAGCCTCCATTACCATTTTGTTGCTGCTGTTGAGTCATTAGTTGTTGCTGTTGTATTAGTTGGCCTGTGGTTGTTTCAATTTTCGAGGCGACGGCGTGTTGAAAATTTAAACGTTGATTATCAATTGTCATCGGTGACGTAAGAGTATGATTGCTGCCATTCGAGCTAAGTGTTGAATTGCTATCCCCGCTAGGGGTTAAATCACTATTCGTTTGTTGTTGTTGTTGTTGTTGTTGTTGTTTTTGATTTTGTTTGCCAAATAATAAAACACCAGCGGATGGTGACTGCAAACCGAGAGCGGTCGGTTTCGTTGACACCAATGAAGTTGTCGCCGATGCTGATGATATAGTTGTGGCCGCTACAGCTAAAGGAGTGTTGGCAGTATCCAATGACAGTAATGGTTTTAATGGCTTATTGTTGTTAACACTTTTGTCGTCCAATGATTTAAATGTTTTCTAAAATGATGGAATAATAAAAGCAACAACATAACGAAAAAGATAATTTTATCATTTGTTGCCATTGATTTAATTAAGAGTTTAAAACTTGTTTATGAAACAATATTTCAAAATTTAAATAAATAATTTCTCCTATTACCTAAAAGTACAAAAAGCGTTTGTGGACATGCATACCATGCATGTTAACCTTTGGCACTTCATGAAAGTGTAATATGATATAAATTTTTCATTGCATTGATAGGTCTGCGGAATACACTGCGCACTTCCCATGAGATATACGCGTTTTTAATTGGTTTTATTCTTTGATGTACTTTTGTGTTCTTGGGTCCTCTGCCGTCTACCTTGTTTCGGGTGTAACGACGGTCCTTACTTTCTATGTCTTTCTCTCGACATATAATTCGTGATTCATCTTTCTTTACGGCATAACCTTCGTTTAACCCTTTTTTGCCTGTCTCATTACACCGTACGTTTTTCTATCCTCTTATGTTTCCAATCGTCCTATTGCTTATCCTGTCCTTTCTGCCATTTTATCCTATTGTTTATCCTGGCCTTTCTACCATTTATTGGCAGTGCCGTCTAACCTTTGCTTGATCTATACGACTTTCTTCTCTTCCTTTCTTTTTTCTATGATATTCTATGGTATTCTTAAGGAAACATCGGAAGGGGGTTCGACTACTTTTTAATTTCCTTTCTCCATTAATCCGATTTTGCTGGTCCACTCCATCAATCATTATCTTCTCTTGTCAACCAGTCATCTGATTTGCGACCTTTCTATATAAAGCTTTTACGTTATCTGCCAATGGGACATTTGGAACTTGGCGGTATCCGTTTATAAATGATCCCATTTCGAAAAGGAGCGCAGTAGTTCTGGAAACTTTCGGGACACCTTTGAAAACCTAAATATGACTTAGTAAGCAACTTATGCTCCCTACATTGGTACACTTTATCCAAGGCCTAGTTAGCTAAGGCCTAGTAGTTGCTCCATTAAGCTCGTTCTGCTTTTTAGTATTCTGACATTTATCACTAGATGATTATGTTTCTGTGCTGGAATGGGTCGTCGGCTTCAAGTATCCTACTAGGTATGTACATACGAAACCGGAATTTTCGTATAGAAAATCTATGTTTCTTGCATGACAGGTATAAAAAAAGGCTTTCACGAGCTATTCTTTTTCCCCATCCATTTGACGATTTGTGGATGTTAAGCCAAAATAACTATTGCTCGTTTGAGCAATTTTCGTACATTTTCGTAAGAAATGAAGCGCTGCTCAGCGACTGCGTGGCCCATTAATGAAAACAAGGGGTTATCGAAAGGATTCGAGCTTAGTAGCGAACCGCCTGGCCCAGCATGTTCCAGTTGAGTGCTTCCAACGTATCGAAAACCGGTTTTGTTGAAAGGAAGGTTGGACGGATGTCACATAAAAAATGCCCGCATGTTGCTTTCTGTCGTTGAACGGCGTACCCTTCAAAGCGAACAGCTTTTTTGGAAGCGTTTGATACAAGATATTAATAGCAAGCCGCTCTCCCCTGGTTGCAGCAAACAAAGAGTATCGTGACTGAGTCTCGCACTCGATGTGGATGATAATCCTTGATCTACCCATGAAATTTTGCCTCTGGGCTTCTCAAAATAGATCCACCTTTCAATCCCAATTAAGCTACGAAGCAGAAACGACTATCGTTCGGGCAAAGAAATAACGCTGTCGGCGAATGGTAAAAAAAAAGCCTTTTTCGTTATTAGGAAAAGTACTTTCGCCTTGCGATATGCATTGGCATTACGACTGTTTATTGTCAGATGTCCAGGCATTAAAAAAAAAACCGATTTCCGACATGTACGTCTTCGCACGTGGTGTTAGAGCCATCTGTAAGCGAATTCCGGTTTCATATTTACATATCCTCGCACTTTAACAGTAAGACAAATATTTAGAATGTTTTTTCTTTCATCTTAAGACGCTAAGGAAGAGAACACGGATAAAAGCGCCATTTTAAACTTTAAAACGTGATCATGAATGAAAGGAACTCTTAAAAGGAATTCTTGGTTCAACTTTTTGTACTTTTAGGTAAGATTGCAAGGTAGGGTCAAATGATTTTTCAATGATTTTCTTTATTTTTATATTCATCGAAAGAGGAAGATTCTGTAAGTAAGTAATCGTATGCTGCTTGACTGGGATGATAGGCGAGCTTGTGATATTATTGACAGAAAGTAAGAAAGTGTATATATATTAAAAAAATATACCAAGCAATGTGTTAGGAAAATAGGAAAAAAAAGAAGAGGAAAGAACAATTCAATGCAAGAAAGCATGCAAGAAAGTAGAACATGAAAGGAATTTTGTATTTTGATCTTTAAATTATTTTTCCATTATAGCGAAGTCTTTTGGAAAACGGATTGCGTAAGAGTGAAAGAATTTAAGAGGAGCCTACGACTACAATGGCATGTGAGATAATAAAGAAAAAAAAAAAACAAGAAAGGTGGATCGTATTGGGGTCTTTGTACTTACAGATTCATTAAGTTTGTGCAATGAAGCATTAATGCGTTCTGGATTACGCGGTGGTGGTTCAGGCGGCTCTGAAGCAGCCATTGTCGGACCCGTATTAGTGCCGTTTATTTGCATAATATTTCAACAACAAAAATTTATATTAAATTTTACTCTCTCGCCTTTCTTTTTTTCCTCGCCCGCTACTTTTGTGTCATGTAATAGAAAAATTTTAAACTAACATTTTTTCTTTCAATTGACTATAAACATTCTTTTTTCCACTTCCTTTCGTTTCTCATAAAAACTTGTTCGTTTTTCTGTTCATATTTTCTCTCTAGTTTTAATTAATTAGTGAAAAATCCACATAATTCCTGCAAAAAAACGAAAAAAAAAAAAAGAAACGTCGAGTCGCCTATTTTGTCATGTATATGCGTAGCATTTGCTTGCAGATTCCCTTTATAGAATTTAAAGAATTTATAAATGTGTCATTAAGTTTGCTAATTTTCTTTTTCTCTTTCTTTTTCTCTCTTTTCTTTTTTTGCTTTGAGTTTTTGTAATCGTTTATATTAAAATTTCTTACTTATTTAAGCAATCGCATAAGCAAGAGTTGTATTCCATAGAAAGCTTTCATTTTGTGTTTCTGATGTTTTCAACGAGATCTGTAATGAAAAGATACACAACGAAAAATAAAAGAAATCAGTAATTAAAAAATTTTTTATAATACAAGTTAAGCTTGATTACCTATATAATCAGCTTCCTTAACTGAGGGTATATTCTGGGATGAGGGAAAAATGCATAAAGCCAGCGAGAGCAGACTCTACAGTTTACAGTTTACAGTTTGCTACCTGATTATGCAAGAATATATTTCAAGGCTCCCGATCTCATAGGGAGCGGATATTGTATCATTTGAAGCCTTCTAAATACTACGCCTTCCCGATAATACTACGCTACGATAATACAATGAAGACCGATCAAGGGAGGTCTAGCGAAAACTTGATTTCTCTTTAGTGAAGCACACAGTTCTACACTGCAATTCTACATTCACGTTCTTTATACCCACTCTGCGGGGATTTTGGATCTACCACTAGCAAAAAACTCTCCGAAGTATTTTTCCCAAATATCAAGTCGACCCATAAAATATCGGGTGCTTTTTTTAAACTCTTGGTACCACATTGATTTGATGATACGATCCATGCCATAGACTTTCTAAGGCGTAAGGTTAATATAATATATGAATACCATGGACGTTGGACTTGCTCTTTAGCTCGGCTACTATTTCCCCAGTTTGCAAACTTTCACGGTAGTACAACGTTAGCGAAAAGCGCACCACATCATACAGGTCCTCTTGCATCTTGTCTGTCGTCGGGATTTTCGCAACGGCAGCGTGTCTTTTTGCTTATCTTTGGAAGTAGAACAAAATCGGATGGTTTTCGCATGATTACAAGACACAAGAATTTCGACTTGAGTCTTGAGTCTTAGATAGCATGTAACCAAAACGACGTATAAGAAATCTAGGCATTTGATAACTTGACGAAGCAATCGTTTTAGAAAACAGATAAGAATATTAAAGTCGGGCAAGACCTGTCGCTAGATACGTTACACAACTTCGTCTAGTAAAATTCTTTATTTATTCTCGTGCCAAGAAATATAACTTGTTTCCATCTAACAGCATGCACTTAAATGGAAGAGTGTATAAAACGTAAACTAACGGAATCTGAAGTTAGAAAAATGAATCATTTTTTCAAGGTCTTCTTTCTTCGTAAAATACTAGAAATTAGACCTTGTTGCCATAAAGAGGCTTAGTTTTCGTAAACCCACTGGAACTCGAAAAAAAGTAGTGCTGCGTAGTCTAGATCTCCGCAGTGTACTTTTATGTCAAGATATTAGGCATTAACTCTTACTACGAAATGCTAAAAATTAGTTTTCCTATATAAAAGCTCACTTTTCGCAAGAACGGTCCTATGAGAAGGGATTCAAAACGTCGACCTATCAAGTTAGCAGGCCGCAATACGGTTATTTAACAATTTTTATGGGGAAATTCTGAAAGTTGTACTTTTTCCTTTTTATGTGGGGAGTGTTCGTAAAAATTGTCCGATCGAATCCATTTCCAACCCGGGGGGTTCATCTCTGAGTATAATACATCAGTATACCAAATCTTAGCAAAATATGATCTATAGGTCGGATACAAAATTAGGCAGACATTAAACGGACAGACGGACATTCAAGCTTAAACAGGTCAGAACCAATCAGCATTATAAAAGATGGGTCTATGTTAAACCCTTCTGGGTGTTACATACACATCCGCGTAACTGAGGATACTCTATAAAAAAAATTCTAAGAAGCAATCAAAATACTTTGTAAGCAGAATGCTAGTAGCAATAAATAATTTTATAAGCTTTGAGATTTCGCATCTTTGTTAATCGTTTTAATATAAATTTCTTCAGTTTCATAAGTACTACGACACACTTTGAGTTTAATCAATAAACAACTTGATACTCCTCAACTTGTTCTCGTTACAAGTACTTAAGTCTTATTTTATTTCGTGCATCTATCTAGAAAACCTTTAAAAAACGATGATTTTCTTAAAAAATTAAAATTGTTCATCCGTTAATTGTAATAAAAAATCAGAATAAGATATGCGTGCAGCGGTATACACAACTCATCATAAAGTTGATGGTACATTACCAAACGAATGTTTGAAACGAAAAATTGAGTTTAAAAAAAAAATTCTAAAATTATTTTAAATATTAATTTTACGAGTTCGCAAACGCAAAAGCTTTTGTGAGATTGTGTTACTTCACATGCGTTCAAAGAAATCTTTTATACACTTTATGTTTATGCATATTAAATGTACACAAGTATACGTATATGTGTACTTAAGATGAAGTAGTATGAGAGAATGTTATTTGTGTAAGCATACATAGAAACCACAAAACCGAACCCAAAGGTCTTTGTTATAATTTCGAGAAGCCTTTGCTTGGTTTAGCTTTGCGGTTTTCATTATATAACCGTTTTGCTGTCTTTTTCTTTTTCCAACACACAAAGTTTTGCACTTCTGCGTGTTTAAGAAACAACATATGAATAACTGCTAAATAAATTGGAACAGAAATGCATTCGCTAAGAATTCTTGTATATACAGTCTTTCATCTAGAATGAAGAAGAGTTAGGCAATCCTTCCTTCATTTCACTCTATACATTTTAAATAATTTATGTTTAGCATTAACTCGGAACCTCTGACTACTACCAGCTTCTATATGCAGAGTATTTCAACGAGAGAGATTGCATTTTTTTGAGCTATGAGTCCATACGTGCAACTGTCATTGCAATAACCTCTGCCATGTTTTTGATAAGTAGGAGATTTTGTGTCTCACGTTTGTGTTGATCCCACACTTAGGGTAAGTCATTCACATTTATCTTAACTTTTACTTTTTCTCTTCGCAATGAGTTAAATACCGCAGATCATTAAATAGAGGAAGTGACATGGAACACGGGAAAACTACTGCACTCCAAATCATATCAGCTGACGTCGGTAGAGAGCGGTGTTATCGTAGAAAGGATCGCTCTCCCTCTTCATTCTGGATCTAACCGCCCTACGAGTAGCATCATATATCAGTAACATTATATCCGTAGCAATTCGGACAAGAAGAGCTGTAAAGGGACTCCACCAGGCTATCACAATCCGGTAGAAATTAGCCGACCGAGACGTTTGACTGTCTGAAGCCTGATCAACACAGTACCTCGATATTAATTATTATCAACTAGAAAACCAATAGGTTAATTTATTTATTTATTTATTTATTTATTCATTCCACTTATACAGAAACTCAACTAAAACAAACAGCAGTCGAGTTCCAATGACTCTTAAAGTAAATCTTAAATTAATTATTATTAAAAAAAACTTAGTATAAGTACAATAAAACAAATAAAAGGAAAAAAAGAAAAAAAAGAAAAAGAAAAAAAAAGCATGTACACAATTAGCACAGAGCCACACCCACAAGCGGTACAGAACCTAGTTGCAAATGAACCCCTAAGCCATCGCAAACATGCATAAGCTTGGCAACCGATAATAGTTCACAACAATTAAGCAGGGAAGGACGCCCCATTTTCCATTGTCGCTCGTATTGTAGTAGTTTTTCACAATATTGCGTTTTGTGCTGATAACCAAAGTAAAAATTGACCCTTTGAGCTGTAAGAAAACTCATGTTATAAAAATAAATCGTCTGTGAGATTATTATTAAAATAAACTAAATTCCTTATAATCCTTAGAAAAAAAAAAATGTTGAAGCTTATGATAATTCGGACATCGCGTCAGAGGATCTAAAGTAAACCGGAAACCAACATACCGACATATGGCCGCTATGCTTGGAACGAACCGATGAGACATACCCGAGCCAAAGCTACACATAAAATTTGCTGAGGAGTCAAATCAAAGTTTACTCTTTACAGTTTCTAAATGCGTTTGCTGTACGTTCGATGATGACGCTGGTTACTTTAGCACGCAAAACAACGCTTTCAAACAAAATGACTGACAGATTTTTATGTGTTTTGTGCTGGCGATGTACTTTTTCGAGAATGCTGCTGCTTCACATCTTGCAGTGAAAGGATGCATTATTGAAAGATGTTGATTTCTTTTTTTTTTTGGAACGAAGTGGCTATTCTGGACATAGTCAACGTTCACTTTCAGCTGTCACAAAGTTGATGACAAAACGGCTTTATTAAAGCGATATCTCTGTTTTCCATTAATTACGCTTTTTACCGGCCTTTCAGCTGATAGATGACAACACTAGAAAAAAATAAGTGCGTGCACTTGTTGTCTCCTGTGCTGTGAATTCCTGGCAATTCAAGCAAATTCTCCATATAAAAAAAAAAAAAAAACACAAAGCTGTGTTCTCAAATGAGGTTATCTCAGCACGTGACTTCGGATATTATTTGAAGAGGCTGACCGTTGTAAGAAATAATGTTAGTATTTTTTTGCCGGATCGATCTTCTTTATATATTTTGAAATTGACTTTTGTTGAGTGCATACAACATTACTAATGTGCTTGGATGACGCAAAACTATGCCGTTTCTTTGACGCGTTGTATTGTGTCAAACTTTTCCAATGCGATTTTGTTAAACTGCAAACATGATGTGCAGCTAATTAATGCTTTGGTATGCAGATCAAAAAACTATAAGAAATCATTTGCATGGACTCATGTGTAGCTCTTCTATTAACGCGCCAATAATCGTACGCTGCAAAATGGGTCAAACTAGGTGGCTTAGGCGTGGTCGTTGTTTCAATAGTTCAGACTTTACCTTTCATTTAATGCGTTTAGATCTCCTGTTCTGTTTATGAAAAGATGGTCTAAAGAAGTCGAGTAACTCCTACCTCACCAAATGCTGGTTTGTACACATCTGTAGAAAGACCACCTAGGACTGCTAGGATAGTCGGCTGTTGTCTGCCTTTTGGTTTCTTTAATGTGAACTCATATTATTTGCTTGCCTGTTTTGCCGCTTGTATATACATAATGAACGTATGTAACTGACTGCTTAATTGGTCGTACTTTGCACAAGCACAAATAAATCCGATCACAACAACTTTTTGAAATTATTTATATCTCGAATATATGTTTACATAACCAAACTCTTTATTCTTTATTATCACATGTTTCATCCTTTAGCCGAGCTAAACGATGCGCATTCATATAAATTATAAATTGTGGTATTATAACATTTGCACAGGTAACATGTAATGTGTGTTCATGTTCTAAATGGAATTATTTTTCCTTCATTTATTATAATTACTTATAAAAATATATGTACTCACACATGTACATGTATGCCTGCATCTTAGATTATAGGTCCTATTGATCCTATTGTGAGTTACTTTCACTACCTTGAGTCGTCGTTCTCTGGAACAATCTACCAAGAACGTGCCTGATGGGTTTACTTGTAAATCAAGCCCTAATAGGTACTACTTTATCTTTCGTTACCTTTCTACCTACAATCCTTTCTGACTATTATCAAGTTCGCAGCTACGGAAGACATTCCTCATATAAAAAAAAAAAAATAGCTAAGTCTAGGTAAGGGCGTAAGTCTCTCAGTTTTATATGCGGTTAGTGATATATTCTGCAGCGGAATTTGTTTAATAATTAAACTGAGAACAGTTGAAAAGACTTTTTTTGCACGGAATGGAAGAATTTTCCGCATAAGCTATTTAAAGAAAAGATTTTGGCTTAAGTCTTCCCCATATATCTGTCATTCGTGGACAGAATTATTCCAATTTCTGAGAGACGTATGAAAGATATCGTGAAGATTAAATTATTTTAAACGATCCTAAGTCAATCGTACGCTTTACTGAACTTAAGTCTTATATAAGCGCATTTATTTATATAAATTTAAATGATTAAAAATAAAAATAATTATTAATTGCCTAACATTGAACGACATTCGTTGTATAAATCAGTTTCAACGACTTTGACTAAAGCATTAATGACAGACAAATCCCATAGAACATTATATTGTATTAATTTTGAAAAATTTTTGTTCACACAATGCAAAGCTTAAACACACAATACAAGCGCATTGTAAATGCACTGCCTTTGCATATGTAATTAGGTAAAAAAATGTATGTGGTAATGTATAGTAACACACCGCAACAGTAAATTGCTTGCATGCAAATTTCGATGACGTTTTCATTAATGTCAACTACGTTGGAAGCAAAGTTTCAAAATGTAATGATAAAGGATGGGAAAGACTGACATTTTCATCGGATCTGCTATAGCGATTGTAAGTGCAGCATTCGATTTAAAAATTGCCAAAAATTAGTTCACAATTATAAAACTGACATCCGAATAAAAAGATTATCACTATAAGTAATTTTGGAAATTTGTGAAGCTTTAACGAAGAGGGTTAAATAAATTTGAATTCAAGTATATAAGAAATCAATTTTGAAATATTATATATTATATGATATATATCTATATATATTATCTTAATTATCATATATATAGAAATTATGATTAGATGCAATGCTGAAAACAAATCCCTAATATGTTTATCTCCATACGATATCAAATGGTCCGCTATGCCAGGAAATGATATTTTATTGAGGATAGTTTGTTTGAAAGGAGAACTTAAGCCTGTGTACAATCAAAATACATAAGGAGATTTTTTTGTAAGACCTTCCTTACAGGTCAAAAATTGTGCAAATGAAACTGTAGTGTAGTGTAGTCTGTAAATAAGTATCGATCGAATTCCATGGGAAAAAAACAGTTTTTGGACCATTTAATATCTCAACTTGTCGACAATCATTTTTTTACATCATTCCATTTACCCTAGTAATAAAAAGGAAGAAGAAGATAAAAATCTTAATGCGATCGTGTAAGAGCTACGATCAATGTAAACTTTTCGAGGAAAGATTTTGACTTTGGGCCTTAGGGAATATGTCCCCAAAAATTGATTACTTCGAACATATTGTTTTCTTGAAATTTCGTGTTATTTCCCTGACACGTTCCAACTCACTGCCTTACCTGGTGAGCTATCTAGCACACTAGAGCTATCCAATCCATTAATGGATATCTTTAGAAAGCATTTTTGTTCATTGGAAAGCATTTCTAAATAAGAATACGTCACCGCAGCTTTATTGGACAGTTGAGTACATTTGAGACCGAGGATCTTGGAGATAAAGTTTTTTTCATAGAATAATATATTTTCTTTCCCCTTTTCCCCATAATTTCGTAACACGTAAAGGATAAAACGTCCATCACAGATGAGGTGAAAAAGGCATTTTCGAGCAAGGACTCGTCAGACTAATAGAACAAATTAATAAAAAGCTTAGTGTGACGAAAAGCCATTGTCCATAATGCAGGTCGCTTTGTTGGAAAGACGACTTTTGAAGACGGCAGAGCAGCATAGCTTGAACAACATTCATTTTTTGCATACGAATTTGTTGCAGTGTCTTTAAAGTAACTTAAATTTAAACAATTTATTAATACAAAAACCGACAAAACTCAAAAAATCCCTAGTGTTTCATTAGCTATAGATACGCGCATTAAGTATCTTAGTAATTTCCCTATCTATTACTATTGTACTATGTTTACTGCTACAAGGAAATAAGGAAAAGTAAAAACAAAATTTATTGATAATGAAACACGAGAGAAAAAGGGAAAACATCTTAAGTTTAACACAACGATGAGGTTTATGAATAAAGTTGATACAGAATACCTATATATTCCTGACTCTTTTCGCTAATACCCATCTAAGCCTAAACTTATATATATATATGTAAAATTACATTACATTAAACTGTACAACGGATCAAAAAAGTGTAACAGATACCAACATGTTTTTTTTTTCTTGGGTATTGGTTCGTGCCATTTTTATTTAAAGTAAATAAGAACATTATAGGCGGGCAAGGTCGGCGATTACATACTCTAGGCCTAATACAGTTATTCAGTCGTTCTGATAAAAATACACCAAAATTTCAAGCTAGGTAAGTAAAAGTGTCAGCTTCATCCAAAGGCATACTCTTCATCAACGCCCGCATATTGGAAGAACTCCTACATACGGCGGTGTCCAGAAAATAGAGCTGCTTGGTCCAAATTAGCTAAGGTTGATTTCTGTGTCAATTCACTTTTATCAACTTTTTCTCACCGCGACATATTAAAAGCATATTGATTGCATCTTTTTATCATCTAAAGATTCAGTTTTCACACGAACGGTTTTTTGAAAGGGCGTTAAAAAAATGGCCCAAGCCGAGCCAAAGTTTTCACACCAATTGATCATGACGAAACACTATTATTCAACGACTTTCGTCGAGAAATTTTGGAAATTGCAGTTTTTTTCCATATAACGACTTTTCAAAATACGAGTTGTCGAAAAAGTGAACCGATTTATAGAGTTCGTCCTTGTGTCAAAGCACGACAGTGCACCAAATTTCATCAAAATATCACAGAAATTGGGACCCGTAGCTTGAACAAAAATTTACATGGACACCTCCCACACGTACAGACACGCGTAGAGCGATATAATAGGAGGTGGTATAAAAAAGGTGAAACTGCCTTAATCCCTTCTGCGTGTTACAAACCTAATTTATCCTATACCGAAAGTGGTGTAGGGTAATAATGAGTTTTGTATCAATTTTGGAACAAAAATTTATAGCTGCTTTCCCGCGTAAATCTGCTCTTATTTCACCAACAATAACAATTTACGAGTAATCTTGGAGAATAAGTTCATTGGCAGTTTGTTGTCAACGGTTCTGTGCTTTTCCCCATTGAAAGTACCTGCGACATCATTTTCATGTTCGCAAATGATATTTTCAGCCCGCTAACCGCACCCAATTGTTAATTTTTGTGCGGGCAGATTCTATCCAGAAATCGTATGGGCCTTCCAACAGTCTTGCCACAAATGTGCTAGACCAGAGACTTATTGAGTGATATGATATATCATTACTTTAATTATTGCATACCCACGAATCTGAGAAATGAAAAAAACTGTGAACACGCAATCTACACATTTACCTGCCTATAGTTATAGTGCCGAGTAACTCGCTATGCCAATTGTTTTTTAAATTTAATTAACTTTAAAACAACAACAGATTTGAATAAGATTTTTTTATGAAGCTGGTGCAGGATACATTCTTGAATCTCTTTGCCAATTACCATTAGTTAAGGTAATTAAGACTGCAGCGGATCTGAAAGGTTAAGGCAGGAATTGCGTTTACTCGGCTCGCTGCAGTCAAGTGCAGGTTTCTTTTATGAAAAATATTAAAATTATTTGTGCTTCAAAGCAAAAGCAAAAGCAGACTTTATCTCATTGTTTTGTTAGCAAGTATGAAATGTATGCAGGCGATCTCAACTTTATTAACAAATTCGAAACTCACAACATTTGCATGCGTTTGAAAGAAGGAACATAAAGGCACACACATACATATATACATATATATATATATATATATATATATATATAGATAGATAGATAGATGCGTATACCTGTATAAGTCAATATTTTTTATTTATATAAAAATCGTATACGAATCAACGTAAGGCTTCAATTGATTTTTATGTGCACAATTATTTGCTTATGGCATTTTAATTAAAACATCTCTCAAACAAATTTCCTTATGAATGTGAATTTCATTTCTATTTACTGCATACATATATAGAAATTTAAGTAAAAGCCCTATAGTGTGCTACTGCTAACCATTAAAGAGCCTACAGTGTCATACAGTTATCCATATAATGAATTTTCAAAACAGGGTGTTGCGTGATATCATGGTCCGGTCCGAAGCATTGTCAATAGCGTTCGTCTTTAGCCTAAAACACTCTAGCGTACCAAATTTTTCTCAAAAAATACGACCCGTAGACTGAACACAAGAAACGAAGAAATGAAAATAAACAGACAAACAGATGGGCAGAGGGACCGACCAGCTCAGATCGAGAAAGTGATTCTCGATATAATAAAAAGTGAGTGTATCGCAAGTCGTTCTGACTATTGCATACATCCGTGCAATCTCTACATGCTTTTGTATCATAAGTGATGTAAACTGTGATAAATTTGTCAATTTTTCATTTAAATTATAAAGCAACACTGCTTAGCTCAAAGAGCAACGTAAGCGTAAGTAATTGTACTATTATGTCAACGCTATCATAAAGAAAAGATTCATATGTAGGATTATCCATTTCGCGAACCGGATTTGGTAGCCCTGCAAACGTAGTATTTTTAAGGAAGAACTAACATCTAGGGCATCATACGTTTTCGCCATTTTATGATGCGGATTGTTTCACAGCCTTGGAATGCTTTGAATTTATAAAAACTTACTAGAAAAATGATGGCTCTGTAGCCGGTGCATTTTCCTTTAATGGTGAGGTTCAGTTCTTGCTTGATGAATACGTGAACAAGCGAAATTTTTGCAACCGAGGCAATGAAAATCCACAAATAATTGTCGCAAAATTATTGCACTCGCAAAGAGTTACTATATGAGGGACATTGGTCGGATGGTGGTGGATGAGACACAAAGCCGTAATTCTGACCGCTACAGAACGTTTTTTACGTGAAATTAAAGATATGAAGGCATGTGGTTTCAGCAGGACGCTGCCATAAGCCGCACAACACGTGCTGTTTTAGTATTGTTACGCCAGGAACTTCCTGGCCGTGTAAGTTCACGCTTCAATTGGCTACCAAGATCCTGGGATTAGGGGAAAGGATCGAGTTTATGCGAACAATCCTTAAACTATTGACACTTTGAAAACGGGCATCCGTTAAGTCATGGATGAGCTATTATTTGCCATGTGCGGACTAGTCGTCGAAAATTAACTCAAAAATATCCTGTGCTTGTCTTCCATAAAAAATGCCCAAATCCCACAATGCAGGCATTGAAATAAGTTTTCATCGAAATCCCGATCAGAGATGTGTTTAAGTTACTTTTACTTTCGGAAACATAAAGTTTTAATAAGATGAAGGAAAGATAATCACGGCGATGCCATTCTGGCTTGAATTAAGGCTTATTCGTTTAAAATTGTTCGCAAATGTCATCCTATTGTAATGAATGAAGGATGCAGTTAAAGTTGCAGATTTCAGAACTAAGTTGAAAATAAAATTTATCTAACAGAAATAGTTGTAAGGGTGCAATCCTTACTTCAACGAGTATGCCAATCATTGTTCTGGAAATTTAAGAGCCTGCATTTAGGCATTAGTATCCGGCCTCAAGGGAGACATATATTTTTTGAGCTATATGTTCCACTACATATGCATAAATAAACAGATGGAATCAAACGATATTTTGATCCCGTGCGCGTACGATGCGCGAGGAAAATGCTTTCAATATGTTCAGCGCTTTCGAACACGAAATTATCAAACTATGCTTTACTAAAAGGGTGGGCCATCTCAAGCAATTATGACAAAAAATGTTGGATTTTTTTTTTTTTTTAAATCTGAACCTATATGTGAAGACATTTGTGAGATGCTCTCCAGTCTTGTTTCAAGCGTCACATGAAAATAATTTCATTTATCTAATATTTTTTTTTGCATTATCGCCTATAGAGCAAGACTTAAGCCTTGTATTGGAAAATAGGAGGTGTGTAGGTAGCTGATTACATATAATATTCTCCCTCCTCGTTCTAGAAATTCAATTTCTCTCTTAAAAGTCAAACAAAGCAAAATAAGTAAATGAAAACAAACAATTAATTATTCATTAGAAATTGTAATTAAAATGAAATGATTAAAAATGTTCGCTTAAGTTGAAATAAATAAAATTGAATAAATATTTCCTTTTATGAAAAAGATATTAATTTATTTTAACTAGTCTCATGGGTTGGTAAATTGTTAAGATTACTGACCGTTGTAAACGACAAATAATACGCAAGAAATATGTTTCTGAAAACTATTACTTAGCATAATTTTCGCTTACACTTAATTAATAAATTAGGATACTATGTAAATGGGTAACTTGCCTTGCATGTCTATTTACAATTTCCTTAGCAAGCAAACATTTCACTTAAATGTATTTCAATGAATTGCAAAATAATATTTGTCTCTTACTCTTACCCTCGTAAGTTGTTTTAGTTCAAATTGTTCAAATTTCATAGAATTGCTAGACATTACGACAATTTAAGGTTTATTGGCTATCTTTCGAATATGACAACAACAAAAACAACCACAGGAAGAAGAATAAGAAGAGCAACAACAAGAACAACATGATAGTATAATAAGACGATTCACCTTACGGACGAGTATTTGTTAACAGTCACGCATCGAAGCAATGTATAAAAATTTGTTAATTGGAATAGTGTCAGTTGATAATTTCTGAACAATGAAACCATTTCTGCAGTGACAGTCTTCAGAAATATTTGCATTAATTTCCATATAAAGCTCTGCTTCATGTTATAAACGACACCTTTACTTTTGTGCGTAGTTGTATAGTAATCAGCTTTTCAACAATAGAAGACAAAAGGACCCCCATGTGGAAATTACTAAATTGACTTGAAATTTTATACTGATCCAGCATATCTATACTTTACGTCCGTCCTTCATGGTGAATGTCATTTTAAAAGACATCAATTTAAATTTAAGGAATTTTCTTACACAAAACGTTTATGCCCGTCAAGAGCCTGTCAGATTTAGTTTGGTTAACAGCTCAGTCACCATTTCTAGACTCGAAAGAGGGAAAGCGTAACAGTTTGAAAGTCTGTAAAAGTCGACAGCAAGGATTACTTATTTTAATTGTCATCTTATAAACATAAACTCAGCGTATCATTTTATTGTACGCGAGAACAAAACGAACAAATTTCTAAAAATATTGTAATGTTGTGCTGCGGAATAGTGATTCACTTAATGTCATCAAAAGAATAAAAGTCTCAATAAACGTTTTACTTACTCACTATAAGCAAGTATATATATATTCAGATAATGAGGTAGAGTAAGTTTAATTCAAGCAAAAATGTCAGGCAATGCTGACTAACAAACAAGAGGAAAACAAAACTTTACGGTCTATAAGAAGACATTCCTAGAAAAGTTCTACTTATTATTTGTAGTTCGCATTAAAATTTCTTGCACTTAACACTACAAGTACGGACGTTTTGTACCTACTCTACCGTTAGGAGTCATTTTGACCCATAACGCAAAAGTGGAAAAAAGGAACCTGACATTTGGCATAACCACGCCTAGATCGCTTAAGAATGCGAGAGTAAAAAGAGGCCGTGAGCTGCCTTTAGGGCTGCCCACGATATAAGAGAAACTGAAAAAAGTTTGTAAAACCGCTGGCATATTTTTAACTTTCGATCCCGCGACGAAAACGCTGTCATCCAAATGTTTGCAAAATCAAGTGCTTGGCCGATTCCAGTTCACTAACACGTGATAGAATTTTAATTCGACTTTTTATTATTCCCTTTTCTAAATGGCTGTCATCACTGTCTTTAAAACTAGAATAAACAGACTACAGGTAAGTTCTACAACTTAAAGCCACCGAAAAGTTCTGGGAATTCCTCTAACTTATAATCAGATTCTTTTCGCTTTAAGCTCAAAAGTTCGAAAAGGTTATGTTAACCGAAGCGGTAGTTCTAGTGTTAATAGACTGAGAAACTCGTGACGTAAAGTTAATTACTCTAAATGATACAACATTTAATGAATTCAATGAATAAAATGAATATTAAAAACTTTATTTTGCTAAAAGTTTTTTAAATTAACTAACGGCAGGGCTACGGTTTGAAGTTTTCCAAAAGTTTAAGGGAGAAGTGACTTTGCCCATATACAGCCGCCACCGAATTCTCTTGGCTGATTTCTACTGTATACCTGTATAAAGTAAGCAACTTAAGATCGTTTGCATTTACGTTCAAAACTTTTTCAAGGAATTAATTAAACAACTTAATTACTGTGATTATAACACTCAATATTATGCTCGAGCATCGAATGATTGCACAAGTATGCAAGTAAGCAAGCAATTCGATTGTATACACAAATTAAAGCCATCCCAATCAATGTCGAAAGAGAAATAAACACACAGGGAGAGAGAGAGAGAGTGAGAGAGAGATAGAGAGATAACTTAACTATTCACTATTTGTTGAAATAGCAAATTATACCCAACTTATTGCGGCTATAGTTGGAAACGAACGAAACATCCACCGGAGATATTACGGTGAAAGCAATGATATAGAATGTCTAACGCACAAGGCACGTATACAAAACAAATATCGATATAAAGAAAAGCCACAACATATGTTTTAATGAAAATGATTCATGTGAAAATTTATGTAAATTGAAACTTGTTCCTTCGACGGTGTATGGTCTAGAAGGAAAGCAATTTAATTGCTATTGTGTTTTCATTAGTTAAAGTAAACATCGCCTCTAATGATAGCAGATCACAAAACGCCCTTCTATTAGAAGATAGTTTATGAATTTCTACTTTCGTGCAAATAAATATTTGCAAGTGCGTCTACAGAATAGTTTAGTCAACTTGGAAGAGCTTTGAAATTTGCTCCTATAGATATTTTATACACATTCTGTACAAAATTCCCTTTGAAAAAAAAATTTTTATAAGGATTTAGAAAAATCGCAGAATAGTTTGATAGGCTATCAAACCTATATATAAAGCCTTTGGTTCCCGTTTAGTTCATTTGATCGAATATAATTCATTTCTTTGCTTTCTAAACCCATCACTGAAGGATGACTTTTGCAACGACCACGAGGAAGCATCAGAGATCCCATAATGTGTACATATTATTGATCAGCATCGAATTCTTAATCGATTTAAGTGTGTCCATTTGTCTGTGCGGCTGTCTGCTTGCCTACTTGTCTACCTGTATGTAATGAACATTCCCCTGGTCCCCGCAAAAATATCCCAATCGTCTTCACGTTTACCCCAAACAATTGGAAATTCTTGCGCGTAGATTGGTGTTGAAATTGAGCCACGTCGTTCAAAGAACGCTACCATAGTGCAACACAACCTGAGTTCAAAATAAAATATTATAGTTTGTCTGTTTCCAAAAATAAAAATAGTTTGATTCCATGCTCATTACTGATAAGTCACACAAGAGAACCAAGCCCTAGAGTGCTTGTACAAAAATAGAAAAAATCGGTCAGGCCTACGCAATATTATAGAGTATCAAAATTGCATTTTCTTATCAAAACCTTTGTTGCGCCGAGAAAAAGGCTTTAGAGATCGTTCAATGCCTACATCTTATTGGTCGCTATTAAACGGTGACGGGTAAAAAGGTCGACTTGGTCGCGGTCGAATATGATTTTCTTATTTGTTTTTTTTTTCTGTATTACTTTCTACGCCACTTGCAGTGTACATCAACTAGGAGGACTTGAGGGGGATGCTCTTTTTAGCGTAACCAATTGATTCAATGTTATCGGCTTAAATGTGCCTCTGATGTCTCTTTATGTGATTTGATGTTCAGCTTGTAGGTGGAAATGTTCACACAGTTTTTAGTTGAATCCTGGTTTGCTGTATATATGGGTGCGTTCTTGAAAGTCCTCCTCGCTTCAGAATTCTTACAAAAACCCCTTATATACTAAAAATTTTTCTTCATTTTGACAAAAATAAATGAAGAGCGAGGAGTGTTTAAAAGACGTTCTTGCCTATGTACAGAGGCTACAAACCTGTTATCAAATATAATTATTGAAGTATTTGATGACCTGAATGCATAATTCAAGCATAAGCCTTCGCATTATTTCATGATATGATACTCGCCTTAAGTAAATATTCACACACACTTTCAATTTTCTTTATGTGCATCGTAAACAAAGATGGCACATATTCGAAGTTGCGAATTCCTCTTTCTTCTCTTTCATTATGACCAATCCCTTACGGCATGTCGCCTGTCCGTATTTGACGATGATGGTCAGATAGCGGTAGAGAAGCATAAAGCAATACAGGAAACGGCCGCAGCCTAGTGGCTGCGCTACACCTTTAGCCTTACTTATAGGCACGAACAAGTCTGCTCGTACCTCACGAAGGTTTTAACCCGCGAACACTGACCTGATAATTGTGCATTCTATCTACTCAACGCTATTCGGAATAGAGTAGTAGTACATTAACTTTTCCTTACTTCCAAGTCGTACACTGGAAGGATCACACATATTTTGAATACAATTTTGAAGCCAAAGGAATCAGTGGGTGACGATTTGAATTCGAAAAAAACTAAAAAAGAAAAAATTGTGTATGTGATATTCATTGTAACGTAATTGGCAAGTCCTAAGGCCACATAAAATCTGCTGAAAGGCGTTTCCAATTAATGACTATCTTGTTCGGCTGTCCATCTGTCTCTTGGCGCAACTTTGCAGTACTTGTGGTAAACATTCTCCCGTTAGCGAAAGTGAAGATATCGCCTGCAAACGAATTTGGAATTCGCCTAAACGTTTCAAAGGACACGCCTACAATGTCCACGTGCAAAGACTTCTACTTTGAAAATGGAAGAAACCAGCTGCGCCTACTTAGAGAGCATGGAAATTTTGTTCTTTTACTTCTTTTGTTTTTTTTAGGATAAGGGGGATGGCCATAAAAGATTCGATCCCAACCGAACTGCACTTCCTCACTTGTTTATTTTTAACTGTGGCCATGACTAGACACACACAAATCTGTCAATTAGGTTCTTCGATATAAACCCACATACGGACATACAAGGCTAATTTGGAATGACATAAAATTCCTGCCTAAGAAGACAATCTCATGGGTACATAATCAATAGCTTCAAACCCTATATTTAGTATCCAGAAGGTAAACGAATTCTGTCCAGCGTGGGTTTTATTCGCAACTTATATCTGTTTTCATTAAAGTATCACAAGTTTTCAATTCACATGCGGAAAGTCGATCTCCTATCAACTCTTGTAACTACAACGGGGCTAAGAAAGAAAGGCGTTATATGCAATACGACAAACGTAGTACACCTTTAAATAATAGTCGTTATAAAGAAAAAAAGATTTCCTTTTATTGTTATTAAAATTTACTGCGCGTGTAAAATATGAAATCTGCCTGTATATATATATGCGTATATAGTTAATTGCTTTGCAGTTAAAATCAACAAACTGGCTTATAAATGTGTTTAAATACTCATACTGCTATAGAAAGAGGGAGTGAGATGGTGAGAAGGGGAAAGCGGTAGCAAGAAAGGAAGATAATATTCGCGATGGATTTAAAGTTCTTTATATATTTAAAGTTCATATAATCCGCAAATAATGAACTCTTCCATACGGCCGCTACTTGCGCGCACAAATATGAGTATAATTTGCTTGAACACATGTGTACGTGTTTACGGCAGTGCGTGCGTGCGTAAGGCCATGCATTAATTATAAATTGCTCAATTTAGTTTCAATGCTTATTGGGTCGAAAGTAAGGATCTGTAATAGTCGTATTAATTTTTTTTGAAATTTTTAATTGTCATAAAATCTATGTTATGTTAGCAAGGATATTACACACACACGCACGACGCTCAGGGAAATGCCTACTTGTGCCACCTGTTAGTGCCAAGAGAAAGATGATTTGCGGCCAAAAGTGTCGTGGTAAACTTTTACCAGCCTCCACGGATGGGGAACAGGAAACATTGGGCGTTAGAAGTATATTGTGGAGACAGTATTTTCGTTGCTTAATTAGGTGTTGGCAAAATGAAGAGAAGATGCGTTCAGCGGTATTTCCACCTACAGCGAGAAAAAAGGATGTACGCATATATACTGTACCGGCTGCATCTGCTCTAGGATTTGAAGCCTAGAACTTGAGCATATTCTGCTTGCTTGCATGTGCTCTGACGGCTGCAGGGAAGGTATTTTTGAAACATACTACATCGGACATCGGAAGTAAGTATAAGAATCATATTGGTTTTCAAGTGACCTTGACGTGACTTTTGCGATTTTGGCACACCTTTGTCACGATATTCGCTCGATTGATTGGTTGTCTACGCGTCATATACGTAGATCCACGTCTCATCCCCATTCCATTTCACAAGCCCTGTTCAATAAAACTTCTTTATTCACAGATAGTGAAAATGGGAAAGAAATATTTTATGTCTCGCACAAAACTAAGCGCAGCTGAAACATAAGGACGTTTATGGGATAAAATTTGACACAGGAGTCTGTCTTAGTGCTTACAATATATCCGCGCAATTTAACTTCAATATTGGTCTTACTTTTTCGTCGCAGCATTATGATGGGTACTGAACTACTACGTGTACTAATATATAATATGTAATATATATATATATATATATATATATATATGTTTGCGTTCCACAAAAAACTTCGGGGCTCACTTTTCTCTCGAATTGCGTAAACGCCTGAAAAGCAAACAAAAATGTTCGAAATATCGCCCTCGTGACGTATGAGTAACAAGTAATAAAACTAAACGTGTATATATTTTACTATTTTATTAAGGCTTCAGACACACTAGAGTGAAGTTGTTTTTGCACTACTTTTTTGAAATTTTTAGTCAGTAGCGTGGACCTAATCTACAATTTTTCCTTATGATAAAAAACTTTATTTTATATATTGAACATATTTCAAGGAAAGTACTCGATTCGGGGAAAGTAAATAATTCTGTTGAATGAGTTGGACGAGTCTTAACCAGCTGCGTTTACAGAAGAAGAAATTTATTTAAGTTTAATCGGACCACAACGTGTCTTTGAGTAACGTTTGAACTTTGAACTCCATTTTTTTTTATTTTCTCACATTAAAAAATATGTGGACTGTGTATAAATGTATATATAGCTTGTTTGGTTATATAAACGTATAAAAACACTGTAAACAAACACAATAAAATATTAATTATTTCCAAAAAAGTCGTAAGTGAGTAAGAGTCAGTTTATGATTCATTATAAAAACACTTGGCAGGATTAGTTTTAAAGTCCGCGTTCGAACGAAAGGTGAATTCTACTAAATAAATATGGAGCGTATTTTTCTGTTTCAACGTAACGTTAACAAGTGTTTTTTACTCATAAAATTTAATCATCAATATTTATATATAGATTAAATTGATATGAAACGTGAATGGTGACTTTTTCATGCTTAATTTGTGTCAATTTCATATGATCTGCAGGATATATTAACTCAAACAAAGAGAAAAAAAACTAAAGAGCAGCAAAAAAAATTTTTTTTTTTTACTTACTACAGGAAAATCAGGCAGATGCAGAACCTTACCATATGGCATATCAGAAAAAGTAAGTCAAAAGGTATTCTGGGCTAATTTGCCATTTTTTTCAATTTCCTCATTAAAATTCGCTTACAATGCTGATATAGGTCAATGCACTATACGCCCTCTGTCTCTTTTCAAGATAGTCGATAAATATTATTATACCTTGCGCATCGCAACATACGAACGCCGTAATCTTCTCAGTCGACTCTCGCATTTTAGGTGGTCGGTTGCTGTCCTACACGGCTCGTACATGTTGTTGTTTTTGGTCAAAAGTGAGCAAACGCGACACCTATTTCGAACAGTCTGTCTGGGTTGAATATAAATATTCATACAAAATAATGGATTGGACGTTTCGCATGAGCACTATTTTGAATATCTGTGGTGTGTCACTTGCTTTACGCAACTTCACTTTTCGCTCTTCCAAAACGAATGGGGGGCCCTTTTAATATTAATTAATACTAACAGAAATCTGTCATAAAGCAGAAAATCTCTCTTCCTTCCTGCCAGCATTTATACGACATCCAGTTGAGTTTTTTGCAAGGAGTGGAAAAAAATGCATCTTCAATAGTCATTTATTCTCTTTCATCTAAATCCACAAGCGTATTGCATCATCTCTTATCGATCAATAATTCATGATAGTGTCAACATATCAATCAAAGTGACAAGATTTATCAGTGACAAAGACGTTTGGTTCCAATTTTCAAATAATATGTTATTTTAAAATTCATTTAAAGAAATGGGATTAAAAAAGTTTTTAGTAATACTTTTGTTATCTTTTTTGCACAATACACTGAAAGCAAGAAAAGATAAGAAAAATTTCAATACAGTATTGCTTTACTATAATAGAGGATAAGTTTGCTATGCGGTATACAGTAACACAGTGTAACTGCATTGTATTCAAATTCTTTCCTGTCGTAAAATTTTGCAACTAAGCCTAGGTACTGACTTGTCAATCTATACCAGACGTCCTGGTGCTATTGAACTTTGACATTTCTCCTTACGTTAGGGCCGCAATATTATTCGCTTGAATGATCATTTCTTTAATACATTCATGCTAACTAGTTCAGTTTTATTCAGTATATCATAAAGTTCAACTTAACCTTATTATCCAATAACTCATCGGAAGGCAATATCGAAAGTCAAGGAACATCATGAGCGGCAATATTTCAAAAGTTTAATAATGAGATGTTTTAGGGAAATGATGACGAAATTATATCAAAGTTTCCACGTAGGCCGTTAGTCATCAACTTAAACCTTTTGGTAAGTTAGCCGGATCTGTCTATCCTCACTTGGACTATTACCGGTCGTGGCTTCTTTACGATTTTCTTTACATGAATTTTTTTTTTAAATTAGTGCTTGATGCGGTTGCTTTTATGAGGTCTGGGTCCAGAAGAAACAGGAAGTGCAATGCTTACTTGTTTCATCTCATTACTTGTTCGGCCTTGATATGAGTGGACAATCGTCGTAATTATCGCATACTAAATCAACTGTTGCATCTTCAAATACGGTAACTTTTCCGTTTTCCAGGTCGCTGCTTATAGGTGGAGCAAAATTAAAAACAAATTATGAGAACTAAAGTGCGTAAAAATAACTTAGTAAGACAAAGTATCCAGGAGGTAAAGGGAATAAATTAGACTAGGTGTTGGATCAAGGGAAAGTTCGAGTTCCTTACATATCAGACGGAAGGATGAAATTATTACTATCGTAGCTTTCGTTTTTTCTTTAAATATAACATTGAAAACACTATAGTAGGCCACGGTCGACCATTAAATACCCTACATCGTTTCGCTTGATAGAGTTATTTATACAAAGACTTTTCAAAATAAGGCGTTGTGTGGGAAATGATCGAAAAAGTTCGAACCATTTTCGTGCTTGAGTCAACACACGTCGGTGTACCAAATTTCGCGAAAGCGTCACACAAATTGCGACGTGTAGGTTGAACATGAGTATACAGAACGGGGAGACACACGGACAGACTAGTTTAAATCGATTCAAATACACATCAACAAAAAAAAAAATTGGTCTGCTTTCTCAAGGCTTTCTCAACTTATTACACTCTTATATAACAAGTGGTGTAGGAGCATAATAATTATCGAAACCGTTTGCCACTAACTAAAAGGAAGCATACGATTGGTATGCTCATACTATTCTTGTCAAACCATCTATTTAGTAAAATATTCTTTCGTATTTTATATTTGCTTTTCAAGTCCAACAATGTATGTTGTTTATGGTGATTTAGTTTTAGATTTTGTTTATTTAGAGATCACTTTTGAATCTTTCCATTCTAAAGGTAACAGTTTTTCAAAGAACTTTTCTCAATTACTTTACGATTTCATGTCTTTTGTTTGACATTAAGGATAAGTTACGTTGCGCTAAGATGCACTCTTAATCCGTTTTCGTAAAGAATATATTTTATTAAATTCTCAAGCTGACAAACTTGTTCGCATTTCCATTTCAATTTAAATGCAATGCAAAGCAAAGCAAACAAAACACTCATCGTTGTTTATAAAAGTTTTAGGGTAATTATCCTAGAAAGTAACGACACGACAAAACGGCAAAATCATAAAATTTTATTAACAATTTTTTCATAAGTAAAATATGTTCTCCTCTTCCTCTTTCTTTCCCTCTTCTTCACTTTCTTCTCTGGTAACAAAGATTTAGTACTCGCATGTTTATACGAAATGTTTTTTGAAGTAATAAAATTTTATGATGCAATGTTGCTATATACATATATATATATATATATATTTTTAAATATCATTTAAGAAAATATTAGTTTAAAATCCTAAAAGAAGAAAACACACATACATGTATGTATACAAAAAAGAAAGTTACAAAAGTAAAGTTGAATGAGAGAAAGAAAAAAGAAAAGAAGAAAAGGAGAGTTCGAGAAAAGAGACTCTCTCAACCGGAAAACTTACAAGTCGTAGAAAACGAAAGACAAACTAAAACAAAAGCGTGCATTGAATTGAAATGTTATGCGTATGAACGAATGAATGAACAAAAGACATGTATTTGTGTTTGTTAAACAAATATAACTCCCTACCATACATACTTTTCAATGTATGGATGCATGCATGCATGCATGCATGTGACTTGAACTCATATAGGTATGTGTAATGCGCATACAATTGTACTTCGGGTTCGCAAGGTTACTTACTACTCTTCGTATGTGTCAGTTAGTCATCAAATTCACATTTGACTGTAAGCATTGCATAAAGAAATCTAAGCAAACAAGTGGGCTGTTGTTGGCCAAGTACACAAAACGAAGCACGGACACTTTAAATGTAATGTAATGAAATCTATGTATATATATATATATATATATATATATATATGTAGATAACAAAAAAAAACTTTAAAAATTTATAATCAATCGAATAAACTAAAGGATGGATTTTATGTCTTTGTTGTTTGTTTGCTTGTTTGTTTGCTTGTTAGAATCAGAGACTTTAACTACCGACTACCAGCAGCTTATATGCTTTACGGAAAACTGATTAGTTGCAAATGCTATAACAAACATAACAAACTGCTCTTTAATGCTTTGCTGAAGGTTATAAAAATTGTTACTGTTTTCTAGAGCACAGACATGGATTATATTTTCATAACATGTATATAAGCATTTAGAACAAAGGTTTGTATAACCCGAGATTATAAGGATTATTATGCGCCACAATGGGTGCGGGTGGCGCATACAAAAATTACGATTTAAAACAAAATTTTCTTAATTTTATTTTCTTAACCGATTTCGACCTGTGATTGTAAAAAACATTAAAGCCATAATAAGTTATGTATGAAGGGGAATCAGAACTTTGCGTTTTTATAGCACGCTATCCAAATAAGAAAATAAGTGATATCTGGACGAGGAGAAGGAAGATTTTTTGAAAAATTCGTTAGAAGCTGTGCTTATTAACCAATTTACCTCATGACAATCTTTTCGCTAAAGTTAATATAAACAGACGATGACGCTTGCAAAACATGTTTTCCATGAATATTGCAACACGATTACGACACAAAATGAATAATATTTCGATAGAAACCGAACAATGTTTCGATACGTTACTGTACACACATATCTTTAATTTATTATTATTATTATTATTATTATTATTATATAAATTTAGCCAGAGAATAAATTCTAAGAGTAAAGTCTTAAAGCACTTGCATCGAAGGTTTTCGGCTTTATTTTTATTAATATTATTATCATTATTATGAATATTTTTATTATTATTATTAACAACACAACCGTATTTTGAACCCACGACCATTGGGTTGCTAGTCGAGACTCTTGCCTACTCGGCCACTTAGGCGGATATTAATTTGTTTAGCTTATTCTATATGATATTTTAGTTTAAATAAATGAATAAAAAAAGTTTCGTACAACACGGTAAATATTGTATTGATTTACATTATTTCAAGAACGCTTATAGCCCGGTCTCCTTACAATATGAATAATGTGCCGGAGACAACAGGCTGGAATTAAATAATTTGGCTTAGGTTATATCTAACCTCAAGTTATGTCGTTGTTCACGATACCTTAGCTTAAATAACACAATATAGAGAGTTTCGTGCAACACGGTTTCGATAGAGTACGGTGCGACACGTGACCTTGTTAAGCCCGTACATCTCAACCGTAATGTGGATAAATTGTGATAGGATTTTTTGTTTTTGTACTGATAGCAATTTTCAAAGGATTCTTTGCCTTTAAGTACCATTCCAATGTGCATTGTTTTTGTATGCGTATGTAACTAAATCCTTGTTTGTATGTGAGTCGCAAAAAAAAGCAAAAGAAAACGAAAAAGTTTTATATATGAAAAGAGTTATTGTATTGCTTTTTATAAATTTATACTTGACATTTTTTCCTTGTTCTTATTATTATTGTTGCTTTCCCTCTCTCTCTCTCTGTCAGTCAGTTCAAGGATAAAAGTCCAACACATTATGTTTCTTTATTATTACATTTGTAATTTATTAAAGCACACACGCATCTTCTCAGGTAAAGCATTGTTGAACTTATTTAGAGATAAAACAGTTGTTGTCCTTCTACTAGAGCAGAACATTTACATTTAACGACAACAAGCATTCGCAAGTCAGTGAATAATAAAAAAAAAAAAAAAAATTGAAATAGAAGTAAAATTAATCAACGCTTCTCTCTTTCTGACAGAAATAAAAAATTTAATTTATCACAGAAATTTTTTCAAAATTTATATACGAATCTAAACGGTTAGAGATAAAGCGATAGAATGATTTATGAATCGCTAAAAGCTGGAATTTATTTAGGTAATAATAGGATACGTGCCTTGACAATATCGGGTAAGTATTTCCTAAAATCATTATTAAGGTAAAAAAAAAGTAAATATCGGTTGGCTTACCTCGCAGTTACGGAGCCTAAAAGTATAATTCCGTGCTCAAAAAGTAAGACTAGTATTGAAGTTAAATTGCGCGGATAAACTGGTAGCACTGTGATAAACATCAGTGCCAAGTTTCGCATGATAAACGCACCGCGAAAGCAGCAAAGCATTCTGTGACTTTGTTGAGCAAAAAAGTTGCCTTAAATTTTGTTTGCGATATAAAATTTCTTGCGCAAAATCTCTTAGCATTTGAACGGATTGGCTGATCAGTCAACAATATTTCAAAAGATATTTTGGGATTGAAAGTCGATTGAAATCTTTGAAAAAGATCTGTGAGATGATGATATCTGGCTAACAATCGGCCATGAAACGCATTATTACGGGAGATGAGACTTGAGTTTACGCATTAACCGATTAATCGGACAAACATCGTCCAAAAGGTGAGTCAAGACTGAAATGATGTTACAAGTTTTCTTCTATTATCGTGATGTTGTGAACGTTGGACTCCGGTCGCCAGACCATATTTTTAACAGGGACTTTAATTGGAGTCTTATGTGTGGTTAGCGTGCAGCTGCTAGCAAAGACAAAGAGAGCTAAAAGACAACTTTTTGTTTTTGCATCACGATCTCATACGGTATTAGCAGTTCGAGACCATTTCAAATCTTCTTCTTCTTCTTCTTATCGTTTTATAGTCACCGTATTTATCTGATTTAGCCCCATGTCACTTCGGACTCTTTCCTAAACTCAAAAGACCAAGCCGGGGACAAGGTTCTAAGTCGATTGAATTGATGCAAACCAAATCGAGGACAGCTTTGAAGAGCATTCCGGAAAGCGACTACAACAACAAAGAGTTCATCCAAAAGAAAAGATAAAATGAAACTACTTGCTTACTTTTTGAACGCGGTAGTATATAACACATATAAACAAACAAAAACACATGGTGTATATGTGACAACTCCTTGTGATTGGAAAAACATGGCACTTCTGTTCAGATAATCGATGTGGTTCGCAGTCATAGTTTTTCTATCGATTTTACACAAGACAAACAAATTATTTCCAATCCAAATAAAATAAATTTGCAAACAAACATCTGCACTAATAAGGGCAGCATTGTTAAGTGGTCGTTTCCCAGTCAGTGTGGCTGTTGTCTGCTTCATACATATATATGTATATGTAAATGGTATTATGTTCTTAAAATTGTTGTTTACAGTTATATACATATATATATATGTATATGTATACATATTATTATGTTCTGTGTTTCCAAGCTTGCATCCAGTGTAGTTTGCAATTTCATCATCCATCTGAACGTTCAGAAATCATTAAAAAGCTTTACCACAATAGTAAAGTAGCAGCAGAGTTGTGAGTGTTGATCGTTTCTTCATCGGAAAATTGGATTGCCGTTACCCTTTTTTTATTCAGATAAGCCATGATGCGTATTTATTCAGATTATACTCCATATTGTAGCCAAATACATGTTTATGAAGACGTTACCAGATAATAAAATAAAAGCGATTATTCACTTGCGAAGAAAGAGGAGAAGTGTTTTCCGCTTATTTGTCCAAGGAAGTGGTCTTCATCAAATTTTGTCAATCTACCTAACAAGCTCAGGGTAAACTTTTCACTATTTTTCTTGAGAGTTTAAATGGATTTTGGTGTTTTTACAATCAATGATGACCTTGACTATGGAATCAGCACTTTTTTGCTTTTGTTTTTTTCCCCTTCATCAAGTTAACGCCATTTTTTTATGGTTATTTCCCCACAATTATTAACAACAATCCATATATTTTTCAGGAGTGAAATGAAAGCTTTACTTACTCTTATTATTTTATCTACCACTAACTCCTCAATTTATTTGCAAGCAAGACTTAGACCTTTTGACCTATTTTACGAACTAAAGTATTCGGGGTTTGAAAGAAAAAACATGTAAAAACATTATAGAGGACAAGGAGGCCCACTAAATATCCTCCCATTTCCTACACCAATTCGCTTAATACAATTATGATCATAATGCCTTTATATAAGAAGTGGTCGATAAAGTGGTCCAATGCGAAGCATTTACAACAGTGTTCGCCTTTGGATCTCAGTGCACCAAATCTCATCCAAACATCTCAAGAATTGCGGCCTGTAGGTTGAACATCGAAATATTAGAGGGATGAACGGGATAAACGGACAGACAGACAGACAAGCTTAGATCGATTCGAAGAGTGTTTCTGATAAGAGTAGGATCTCTCTCAAGACCTTGTGGATGTTATGCACATGTACACACGAACTTATAATACGCTTGTACCGCAAAAGGTATAAGATATGAAAACATTTAATAATTTTAAATAATATAATGTCGAGTCCCGTCCACCATAGGAGTTAGCGTAAGACATACTATGTCGAGTGTGGCTCGAGTGGATTGACTGAAGGACATCTCATTGCAAAATGATCTCTACACTGATGCTGATGACCAAATATTTTCATACAGGTTTCTATTTATGCGTTTCGTTGTTTTTATTAATTATTTATTTCTGCCGTTTTTTAGTTGAGTTCGGCAACTTTGACGAAAATGTTTTAAACCTTTCTTTTTTAATTTTGTTTATCCTCCAAGTAAGTATGTGCGACATATTTTACGTTTTCATGGCTATACGTATGGTTGTGTTCAAAAGGTAAGATGCCTTCTGGGTTTGCGACCGGTCGATATGATTTCTTTCCATGGTTTTTGTGAATTTTTATCAAATTTGATTTTTCAGATCACTAGTCCCCTTGCGACAAAACTTCTCAATGTAAATTTTATTATACCACAAACGATAAGATACCTTGGCGTGATGTAGCTTAGAATCGGGCTGTAAGTTTTCCTCGTTTGTCCCGATATTACGCATTAGGAATTTCTTGAGCAGGGCCAAACAGTTAACAAGAAATATCACTCGAAGGGATAAGAGTCGCCAAATATCAAGTAGGTGTTTGTAGATTCAGGTGTCAACCCTGTGTGGCTTGACCACACTTGGTCGAGGCTACAATAGGTACTCAGACGATGAAAACGTAACATTTGCCGATTGGGTGCCCACCCCTTTGACTGCGGCTACTACCTCTCCTTCTTTGCTCTTCACCACTTCCTTCCGACCATCACCGACCATCCAAACCGACCGGTCCAAAGAGCTTAAGCATCCTTACATTGAAAAAAGGCTATACATGTGCTAGCAGTTAGACCAATACTTGTATACATGCCTCTGTTGTGTGGTCTTCTTCCTATAGGTGTTATGTAGATTCAATTGAATCGTTGAAAACCAATTCTTGTTGTTTGCTCTTAGGAATTTGGGCTGGGACCCGCTTGTCCCTCTGTCTCCTTATGAAATTAGGTTACTTCTGCTTGAGAAACATAGATTTATTCTTGTGTTTCCTCTCTAATTAAGTAAGTCTCCAGGCGCTTTTTGTTCATTTAGCTTACTCAATGTAAATATGATTATGATTATGATTATGAGCTGTTTAATCCGCTTAGAGTTGTTTGCAGAAACCTAAATGATGGCTGTCAATTAATCTCAATATCGGACTCTTTAAAGTCTGTCAAAACAACTATGCTTAATACGGACGATTTGTCTATGTTGTATTTAAACTACAACTACTACTGCAATCTTCACATCTCACTATGAATCGACAGTTAATTGGTGTTGTTTACTGTTATCGGTTGCCAAGCTCTTGCATGTTTACGATGGCTTAGGGGTTCACTTGCAATTCGGTTCTGGTTGTGGGTATGCCTCTGTGCTAGTTGCGTACGTGCTTTTCTTCTTTTTTCTTTCTTAATTATTTATACATGAATTATTATTTAATTATTATTATTATTTTTTTTCCTTTATTTCTCTTTATATACTTTATACCAGTTTTGAATAATAATTAGTTTAAGATTTACTCTTAAGATTCAACTCATTTCGACTGTTTTTTGATTTTATCAGAGTTTCGTATGTAAATAAACAAATCATAGGAAGCACATAGAGGAGTTACCTTCTGACTGATTGGCGATATTAAAACGAAAAAAAACTTTAACATTATGCATCATCTGCATGAAGTCATTGATCGAAATGATAGGCAGAAAATTGTTAGTGTTTGCATCCTCTTACGTTGCATTAGTTCTTCGCGGCTCTTCCGCCAAGTGAGCAGTCAAGTCATATAGTTCGGCAAACATGCCTGTGCTTAACGTGCCTGTTTGCCTAACTCCCAACGACTCGGCACATAGCTTCGACCGCCTCGTAGCGATAAAGCCCAAAAGACTATTGCGGTGTATTTTTTGCTCATCTGTTGCTTAGTGAACGAAAATGTCCAAAATTTGTAAGAAATGACAGTAATGCCTGACTTGCCCAATAGATAGTAAATTGTTGACCTCATTTGCAGCAATCATCAGAATAATATTTTAGACAAGTAGTTGTCAAATGTTGAGAGTCTCTTCTCTTTTACTAACTGCGAAGGAATGGTTGCGAATGCCATACTTGCAGGCATAGGCTATCGCTAAGGATATAAAGTTGGAGAGAGCGCAGGGCTTCAATCTGAGTTTCATTAGAGCTAACTTGTTGTATATTTTACAGACTATAATGCAGTTAAAGTCCTACCCTAAGATGTTTTCAGATGCCTACGCATTATCAGCCTAAACCGCGCGGATAAGTATTCTTTTCCATTTGTTACTTTTCCCTCATTTATTTAAGCATACGCACACTTACATTTGCCCTGTACAAGCACCCACGCACAGTGAACGGAATTTTCAATTCTCTTTATGGAATAGTAGAATAGTAGAAAATCGTGACTGCTTTTACTTGTGACACTAACCCAACGACATATATGTAAATATGGAAAGCAATATGCTGGTGTCTTACTCCTCTTGTTGTAATTTTTTGCGTTCCTTCCTGTAAAGAGAAGTTGGGGATGTTCTTGAAATGCACTAACATTTATACCAATAGCCATGCAAAGGGTGATGTGAATGCTGGTTTGCGTGAATATGCTGTTGTTTGCCCCTTTTTTTTTTTTGCTTATAACTCTCAGAAATGTTAATAATTTTCGTATATCCGCCGTTAGATCTATTCACTCGTAAATTTACTGACAAGTGTGTATGCGTGCGTGCATATTCAACTTTTCAACCCTTTCACTTGTCAGCTTAGCTATTTTTCAATAACTGTTTTCTAAAGACACGCATGCATACACCACAAACATGCATACACACACTTACACACACTTACACATACATTTATATCCATATTGCAATATAAGCTTATTGCATAACTTGTTTTCTTGCTATTATTATTAGTACACTGCTGTTATTGTGTGCTCGTTTTTGCCCGAGAATCTTCTTATAGAGAATTCTGCTCTTTTATAGAATACTATTTTATCCGCTTACAAATGAAGTTAAATATAACTTAATGCATGTTGTTGTGCAATATTAATGACTTTTTACTTAATGTTGCTGTTGTTGCTATTGCCATAGTTGCCATTGCAGTATGCATGTGAACGTGTATCCGTATGTATGCGTGATTTTATGGTTACGTTTTCTTCATCTGCTTTTCTCGTTCATTTTCTTCTTTTTTTTTTTTTGCGTACATGTCACAATTTTATAAATGACATGTTTATAGGATTATATGTGCATTTATCGCGCGCTATGTGCTTCATACAAGAAAACATGGAAGTGGAAGGAAATTATCAACTATAAGTGTATTAAAGCGCCTCAAAATAGGGCAATAAATATGCCATACATGCAATATGTACATATGTGAGCATATAAGTGCACATACGGCTGCGAAGAATGCTTGTGGCAAGGTTTTAATGTTAATCGTTTCATTGAGATGATAATAAAACAGGAAGAAAAAAAAAAAGGAAAAATAGTAAATAAAATCAGATCATCAGGCTTTCATTGAATATTTTATGGAATACGAAAATTGCAATTGAAAAAAAAAAAAAGAGAAAGCCAAGATTGCGTACAAGTTTTAATGCCTAGCACAACAGGTTTTCTTTAAATCTTCTTCTTGCGCTCACTATTTTAAAAACCTCTTGATGCCACTAGATATTCTGCGGATGAGATATAGTTTTGAAAATCTAATTCGCTGTAATTATAGTCATTCGTCCGACCACCGTCGGTTTAAGCATTCGTCGAGCTTATCGCTCACCGGTAAATTTAAGCGTCTACCACCATCATCATCAAGCTGTTTGTGCAGTCAAGGCTTCAAGCCTTCGCACGGCCATCCCGTGACCCATTCGCACGACTGACTGCACATTGAGTCGTTTGTACAGCCACTCGGTCAGCGATTTGTACATCTATAGACCCAGCCATCCATCCGTTCATACATCCATCGATCTTTTCGTCCCTCTCCTTCGACGAATCAGTTTGTCAATATTTTCGACCGCATTACACAACCGCCCGTACGTTCGTCCTTCCTTCCGCTAATCGGCCCACGCTTCTGTTCATTCGTCGACACAAACTTCTGTATATAAAGTGTTGCTTAAGCCCATAGAAACGTGGATGTCCAACTGAAACATCAAACAAGTCCTTACGCCATAAAAAACTTCTGCCGTTATCAATAAAGTGTAAAAAAAAGAAAAGAGGCCATCTACTGGCACGCTGGTGTGTTCATAAATTGCAGAAGGCCTTATGAGATTTATAAATTTAGCGCAGGCCTCTCTCAAGGAACTTTGATAGGTTTTTCTTTGAGAAATCACTAAAAATGTCGAATCACGCGCAAAAGTCCTTGAAAGTCTTTTTGCAAGTTTTCTAAAAGGTGCTAATAAATTAAATAAGTTTTTCAACATCTACGTAACGTTGTTTTTTGCTTCCCTTAAGCAAAGATTATAATAATTTTTCATCAAAATACCGCTTAAGCTGTGTATAACTTTGATCATTAAACAATTCTGCATCGATATAAGTTAATGGGTTCGGCCATACCCGAGAGACACATGAAATTTTGTCTATAATTGCGTATGCACAGGGGCCTCTTGATTTCATTTTACAAGCTTATGAGCTTGTACATGAAGGATTATCCGATTGGAAAACTATGCATGTCTAATTTGTTGCTTGCTGTTTCTCAGTTTGATTGCTTCGTTAATGGATAAGCAATTTACGTAACATGTAATATAACATAATTGAGAAATATTTTATGCTTTCAGTCTGAAAGTGTGTTGCCAAATAAGTTGCATAAAAATAAATGCAAAAGATAAAAAAGAAACGAATAAAAACACTATCCTACTAGCTATTCATATAAAGAGTTTTGAAAATTCAGAGTTGTATGGGAAGTGATCGAAAACAATGATCCAATTCGAACCAATTTTGAAAGTGTTCGTCCTTGGGCCAAAATAAGTCGGGTAAGGAAGCAAGGTGTGCCAATTTTCATCAAATATGTTAACCGCAAGAGAGCATAACGGACAGACGGACAGACAAGCTCAGAATACTATCTCAAGTCCTTCTGGGTGTTGCATACATCCGCCCAAACTTAGTGTACCTCTGCGCCGTAGCTGGTGTAGGGTATAAAAATTGATCAGGAAAGCAGAAAATTTTTTTCCAAAGTCTGAAAACATTAATATGTATATATATAGATATATATTCGTTATAACACAGCCACGACTTTTCAAGACGATAAAGTCAAGTTCAAAACTCCATCCTTCAGTTTATCTGCTATGCAAGTTTTCAAAATCGAAGAAAGTCAAGTCGATGTAAATTTAATTTAAACCAAACTTGTTTAAACTAAATTTGTGAAATCTAGTTCGAGAACAACATTATAAAGCCGCCTAAAAGCAGGCTTTAACACTTGCACAATTCATATAATCTTAGAAAAGATTTTACCTTCTCTGGAAATTCCTGAGACCCCTAATGTACTGAATTTAGTTCAATAACTTTTCAGCAATTTTCTAATGATCCTACGATCGAGTGCCTTCTAAACTTCTATGGTCCCAAATCAAATATTGGCACACTTCAACGTGGCTTGGAACTTCTTAAGTTTACAAAAACAAGAGCAACAGGCCAGCTGTGCTGATTTTAATTCGAAGGATGGACGAATTAAAGCATTTCCCAGTTTCTGTCAACGGAGCATCCCACGCTTGTGATGGCAATTTCCACAGTTCCTTATCAAGATTGTAGCGCGCACTGCCCGTCCAGTGCCATTAAAGGCAACACTTAACTTTCCTTATTTTTGTCGCTTAGTAGTTAATACCAAAAACCTACTATGATTATTATAGCAGATTAAGAACTGTTTGTAATATGGTTAGAGCTACTGTTAAATCTACAAATAGAAATTCGAACAATAAATGCCTTTGTCAAATAATCTAATATTTCTTGGATACTTGACTGCTTACTCGAAGGTTGCGCGTTCTTCATCTTCTCTCTGCAGCGAGTAGCCAGAATATCGCAATTTCTAGAGCAACAGCAATTAAACCATCTAATGGCTTTTACCTTCGGTGTCGTAAATTATTCATAAGCCTTCAGCAATTTTAGGTTTGTTGTTAAATGGGAAAACTTAACACGCTGGGCCTGAAAGTTAATTCCATTATAAATTCTATTCACTCACATCCGTATATCCCAGTAGTCTATAATAACTGTCACTTGCAACACAGATGCCCTAATTAAAGGAAAGAGCTCCTAATAATCTCTCTCTCAGCCACATAAACCACATAAACTTATCAAATAGCTTAGACTGAATGACTGAATGACTGAATGACAGCTTCTCGTCACTTTTAAATCAAATATTTTTTTTATACAATTCTACTTCAATGCCATAAGAGTTTATAGTAACGCTCCAAATATTCTCAACACAAACATAAACTTCCTTTTCCGTCCTCCTTCAAAATGACTTAATCAATTTATTGTAATAATATAATCGATTTCTTATTTTTTCTTTCATTTTTAATTATTATAAAGTTTCGTGAAGATAATCTTTCTTAAGGCAACTGCTAACAACACCGTTTCGAAGTGAAACTTATAAAGCGTATTACATATTACCAGTTGATCGAATCAGGCTGCGACTGCATTAAGTCCCCCCTCCACTTGTGGCTTGTGGCTTTTTTATTGCCAACTGCATGCATAAGTAACTAGAATAACAAAGTTTTTTTTATTTTTATTTTTATTTCAGTTCACTTTATTTTTAGGTTAACCGTTGAATTTATTAAAAAACGGAAATTAATTCTTTTGAAACTTTTGAGAAACTTGCACATGCAACTTATTAAAATTCGTTTTCAAAAATATGCACAAGAGACCGCGGGCAGGCATCGTTCACTTACTATTGTTTTTTATATAAATTATTCCCTTCAATGACTCTATGCACACACTACTGTACACGGTTAAATTGTCTATGGAAATATTCCAAAACTCGTAAGTATTTCTTTAATTTATTTTAAGTTTTATTTATTTATTTCTTTTTTTTTTCTATTTTGCGTTTTTGTCTATTTATACGATATCCGGCTTAAGCGTTCAGATCCTAGTCAACGCATGCTATGCGTTGTTTTGTTTAAAAATGAAAATAATAGAAATAAAACGCAGTCAAGTAAGTCCTTGGTGTTCATTGTACATAAACTTGAGATTTTCAAGTGCTTGCTGACGTCATCAGATTAAAAAATACGCGTAATACTCAATGGATAAAAGCTTTACGTTCTTGGTTCTCTTAATGCTCGTTCTCTCTTCTCCTATGCGCGAACATTACATAGAGTTTGTTAGATTTAAAGTTGTGGTCAATAGAGAATAAAAGGTGAATTTCAAATTATATGCTCATCACTCTAGAGAGAATAGTGCTTTCTCTCTCTCTCTCTCTCTCTCAATCTCGCTTACCTCTCTCTGGAGAGTGTAGTGTTCAATTATTATTATTATCATTATTATTATTTTATTTTTTTCTTTTTATATCCATTACTGAGGGATGGAGTTTGTTGACCATTCTTATCAGAACGGTTCCAGCTCTACGCTCAACTCCATAAACTGGTCGTAGTAAGATTCTAATCGATTTAGTTATTCCAACACATGCATTCATTCGTCTGGTCGCCATCCGTTTATTTATGTGTCCGTATGATTACCAATCGTTTGCTTATCTGTATATCCGTATGTCCTTTACTCGCCCTATTCTATGGCTTCTACTTGATACGCTTGTGACCGGAAGTCATATATTGTCCCATGTGTTTTTGCTTTAATTGCATAAATTATATGTTCGCGATATGCCTGCAAAGAACAGGAAGCTGTTTGGCTGATTCGATAAGTGGACGAAGGAAAAAGTACGTGCCGTTTTTCTCACGAAAATTCAATTACGATTTTTCTACTTTTCCAATCGACTTTATTGAAGCAAATGTAAGCCATTTTGGTCGAAAACGTACTGGAATCTCTATGCAAGTTTTGCGATTTCTGGGAGAAATGATTGGCCGCCTATGAACACCGTTAAGACAATCCTGCAGAAAGGAAAGCAAATGCGATTTGGAAGTGCCAAATGAATTCATCACAACCCTATAACAAGACAAGATCCCTTCAAGCCGTTAAAGATTTGCGTTGTTCGGTACTATCGTGGTGGAAGAGGAGTAATTCCGGAACCTTAACCTGAATTTTGATCCTCAATAAGATTAGTTGCTGACCGTAGAGAAGGAAATAAGTCGTCTTGCCTGGTTGCAGCAGCTCACAATACGACGACTTAAATACAAAATATTACCTCAAGTGGCGGCGAATCCGGCCTTTTCTAACTTTTATACAGCTTGTCCATTTGAACTGTGACCTTTTTTTGTAAGTCATCACCGTATGTCTCGATGTTTCTTTTTTACGTCAACCACTCATGGAGAAAAATGCAGTCCTTTTAAATATTTCATATTTAAGAAGAAGACGAAGAGAATTCGGAATATTTTTATGGTCAATGTTTCGTTCCGCAAGGGTCTCGTCGATTTGTCTCGATATTTTGGAGAATTTCATTAAGTTTATCGATGATTGATGGCCAGAACGTGGCTCCAACCGAAACAAGAAAACCCTCCACTTTTCACATAAACACTACGAATTTTTTCTTCAGCTCAAGAAGCCTTATTGCCTTTATCGATATATTTATATGTATATAGCGAGTTATTTCTGAATTTTAGCCACTTTGAGAGCTTAGTTATCTCCGGGGTATTCAAAAAATGTCAAAATGGCTTCTACATTAGTTGTAGGTTAGTGTTACCAAAGTTATATGACTCAAGAATTATTTGTTCGGGAGAAGGCTACAGACTTTTTGATTGATATTTATGTTTAGGAAAAGAAGAAAATATGCACTCAATCCACTGAGGCTCCAAACACTAATAGATTTCGATTCACTCTATGAACATTGATATCTGCAACAGATAGAACAGCACTGAATTAGTAACTGTTGAATTTACCGTTGCATTCACAGTACTTCTGTTGATGAATATTGATTTTAATCGGTTGAGCAGAACTACGATTTTTGTCACATTTTATGGAGAGCATTGAAATAGCAGATGTTTTGCCTTCACAAATATGATAACCATGTGACATATGCTACATCTATGCTACAATTACATGCTGCAATCCTGCTGGTGAATGTTGACTTTAATCGATGACCGGTGGTTTGTTCAAGCAGTGCCTCGCTTTTTATGATGATACCCAAAAACAATTTAGTAGAAAGCAATAAAGCGGCAGATGTCTACCTTCGCGGAATTCATATTCTATGGAAAGATGACAACCATTCGCAGCTGAGAATTGAATGAAGTATTTTTTATTCATTCTATGAAGGGAAAGCATTATTTTAACTTCTTGATAAGAAAAGCCAATAAATAGAATCTTTAGGTAGCAGAAGCTAGTTTAACACATGAGCTCACTTGAAAATGAATTAAATGCAGTAAATGTGCAATTTTTGTTGCCTTGGAAAGTTAATATTTATTATATGGCTTTTCGAAACAAGACACGCAAATTTCTTTCCCAAACTTTCGATCCCTTTCTCACTTGTTCCATTTTATTTATGAAACAATTATTTTAAAAAGTTTCGATTTACCCTTTTTGTGAAACGAAACTTATTAGATAACTCAAGTCTGTTGCAGATGCAACCTAAGGTAACATGAAAATTATTGAGTAAAATACATTGGTGAGCAATAACGGTTTGCAGCAGCCCTTCAATTGCCTTTTTTTAGTTATCTCGGCGCTTACATATATACTTTGGGCGACTGACTATGCATAAAAAAAAAAAAACACAACAAAAAATTCACTCACATCCCATGAATAATAAAGATTAACGAAAAAAATGTTTACATCTATCGTCGTTGTTGTAAAACGTGCGGTAGCTCTACGGAAATGCAAGCAAAAAAAAGTAAACTTTATGTATACTATTTAATAGACCGAATCTTGTATGCCCACCTACCACAATCAAAATATTTGTCCTTTACAAGCTACAAAATCTCATCAATCCTTTAAGCTAAGCAGTATATTGTAACGGTTACTAGTCATAAAGGAAAACAATGTGTGCTCTTATCTACAGTTGTATCGGGCGTACCTTATTGTTTTGATTTTGCATTAATTTCGGTATTCCGAGGTCATAAAAAATCCCGATCCCGACATCAGTTTATTATAAAGCAGGACTATTCGATTCCGCAAACCGCACAGGAACAGATGCCTCGTATGTGTGTGTATGAAAACAACCCGTTTCAGTTTTCTTATAATGCAACCTTGTTTAGTTCCGTAATCCAGACAGAAAAATTTCCAGGTGACTTGTAATGTTTCGTATCGTGTCGTGTCGCTCAGAATGCGACTATTAAACTACAGTATGTTCCGTGACTAACATTTAATAGATTGATGCTGAACTCACTATATGGAAAGCAATGGTTGGCATCTCCTTTTGAAAGTGACGATCCGTGCCCCCTCTGTGCAGTAGTTAATCTCATGGCATAGGTCAAAGTTATCCTAAGGCGCCACAACATTTACAACCGAAGCTAGAACTGTTCTTCAAGGCACAAACCTTGCTCGCAAGACAAATTTAAAGCGGTTATCATCACAGACGACTTTTCCATCATAAAAAGTATCCGCAATCCAACCTTTAACTTCCAGCAGGAGCATCATGAACAAGCTAGCAAGGAATACCATTTCCACTTACAGAGACTAAATTAAAATTTTTTGGGGAAGGAGTCCTGCTGGTCTGCTCAAAAAGAAGCGAACAAACCTAGCAGCCAAAATCATAGCCTCGATACCTTTAACAGGAATATGAAAAAGTTAGATCTTCGAAAATATATTAGAAAAAAAAAAATGAGAGAGAAATAAGGAAAAAATCGATATAGGTATCATTCACCTCAGCCCCACTCCAATCCTAATCTTATTCCATCCCTATCAAAACATTTGGTCATACTATTGCAACCCAGCAAGGGATCCTTAAGAGTTCTATCTCTCCAAGACTACTTACTCCCTGCGTATACCTAAGTGTTGCAAAACGCGCGATAAGTTTAGCATCCTTTGGTGATGAGTATAAAGCCATTTTTTATATTTTGTATTTTTGTGGAATATTTTCCGTAACCATTTCGGATAAAATATGTATACGTGTTATTAATTCTTGTGTATTTTTTTTTGCTGCTGTTTTTTCGTTTTGCAGGGAGGATTAATTCACGGCTACTTCCCGGTTGTATGGAAGTGAAACGTTCTAAAATAAACTTTATGGTTCCTGGTTTAAATGTGTGTGCTTTAATCCTTTAAAACCATTACATAATTCACTTAGCAAAAGGTTTACTTAGCGTTTTCTGTTACACCAAAGTACACGAAGTTATAAAAAGGCCAGCGTAAGTAATTGTTTTTATCAAAAGATAAATTTTGTTCTTGTTATTGTTGTTATTATATTTTTTTCCTTTCTTTTAATTACAAGTTTGCAAAAATCCACTTACTCAGCACTGCTTGTAACACTTGGAAATAAAACTTTGTTCGAGCGTTTGCTTAGCGTTAAGACGTCTACCGTAGTAACAGATTTAGTAAACAAATCCGTTTAAAATGGTTAAAAAGCAAGTAAGGACTGTTGTTGGAATTGTTTTGCATCATCTACCTGCTTACGGTAAGTGATTTTAAAATGGGAGGCGAAGACACTCTTATTTAATGTATTGATCGTATATCGTAGTATGTCGCGTGTCGTAGCATATCTTATGTCGTAGTAGAACGTTTATCATAGCATATCATAGTACATCGTAGTATATCGTATATCGAAACATATCGTGGACCTTAGTATGTCGCTTATAATAGAATATCGCGTGTCGTAGTATATCGTATATCGTAGTAGGAACTTTATCATAGTATATCGTGTACCTTAGAATCTATCGAATATCCTAGTATATCGCATGCCGTAGCCTTCGTATATCGAAGTAAAACGTTTATCGTAGTGTATCGTATATCGTGGTATATCGTAGTTTACTTACCGTATGTTTGTCAATGGATTCTTCGCGATTTGACCTCATAAACTAACCAGAATTCAAATGTTCGATTCGACATAGCTATCAAAATCATTTGAATGAATTCGATTCAGTTAATGTGTCATAATTTCTGCTGGAATTTAAAAGAAAATATGTATGAATTTAATCACTTTTTTTTAATTCCGATTATAAATACTCTTTAATACTTTATTATAAATTTCATTACAAATAATTACATGACGTATTTACCCGCCGGGTACATTTTTATAATATATGGCATATTCTATATTAAATGTCATTGTGAGTGAATTAATGCATATTAATAAATAAATAAATGAATTGTTGTAATTTTGAATTTCATTAAGAATATTAAATTTCATTGTTTACGAAAAACAATTTTTGCATTGAACGCTTAAGGGATTTTCATTGCTTTTTAAAGCGCTCAGTCAATGATGCATGACTTCACTAAAGTACTTCTCCATCTTCTAAGATGCTGTAATGAAAAGTCACTTAGGCTTATCCAACGCGAGAGGTATCAGCAAAGTCATTAATTTTAAGCAACGATTTTCATGTATTTTTAAATTAATTTAAAATTTTTAAATTATTTTAAAAAAGAAGTCAAAATAAAATTAATGTGTAGATAAAAAATATATGTTTGTGAAAATCGGCTGGGTAGATACATTTACAGGGACGGATACACTGAATGTGTTTTCGAGTTTTGAAAAGTCTTACTGCAATGTTAATACAAATGAACAGTGGCGACTGCAGCCTTGCGTTCACTTCTACGCACAGTTTTTACTCAACGGAGACTCAAATCAATCTTTTCCAAAATAAAATGTGTTTGTTTACATGGACGAACATATAATTGTCACTTTCTAGTATGGGTAACATGACAATATTTTTTCCATCTTTTTTTCTTTCTTTTTCTTCAGGTTCCATTTATCAAAGCCCACCTTTTCACACACAGTAGATAGTTAGAAAATTTCAAGACTCTCTTATTAAAATTTATTCGCAGTTACAGCCATTTTTGTGTGGATCAAAGCGGGTCTTCAAATTTTACAATTGGGCTAATGTTCTAGTCGTCCAGACTCAATTGCGTTTCTTATAAGAAAGTTCGAAGCGGCCTAAGGGTTCCATAACGTTTCTTTGTTAACGAGGGAAACGAACGCCAAGGGAGAGGAAGCAGCGGGCAGTTGTTTAAGGCCTAAAGATCTCGTACAGTTCTCAGAAACTTGGCGGTCCCGGGGAATTTTTTAGAAGTAATTGCCACTGACAGTATTAAATACTGCAGAAAGAACCTTCTTGTAATAAATCAGTGAGTTTTAAAGAAACCTCGCATGTAAGGTACGGCCATAGACTTTTCTATTAAATAACGATACGTTTAATGGACGAAAACCAAGTCAAGCCAGATGCTGATGTATGCATGGCATTATAGCAAATTTGTCTCGTGTGGACTACACAGCGTACGCCGCTTATTCAGAACCCTCCCCGAAAACAAACTCTATCTTCCCTTCGGTCACTCTTCAAAAATTACGATTATTAGACCTTGCTAAGGACAGCGAATTAGTGACAAATTGTTTTCCACTTTCTTTAGGGAAAATTCGAAAATAACTTCTCTCATACTGACTAAAATGCTGAACATGTATTTAGTGTTCTTGCAAAATTGCTTTTCTGTTTTAATAATCCACCCACGCAGTACATTAAACAATGTTTATATATATATGTGCGCGTATAATACATATGTGTACATTTATATGTTAAGCCTTAGATGTATTTTTCATGGCGGCCTATTTCTTGCAAGCATCTGCAACATCATGTAACATAACGTTTCGTATTTAAAATAGACAAGCACTTTAAAATCGTGTTCATATAAACAACAACAATCTTAGATGATTTATTCACTCGTTAAAGAGCAACAGTGGGTGCTCCGACTGCTTGGAATTTAAAAAAATCCAATTCAAGGATTTCTGTTTTTTTTTTTATTATTTCCCGTTATAAGGTAAACAAATATCCCCCAGGAAACAAGAATAATAATAAAGTGAAGGAATAAAACTCGCAACAACCGCAAGCAAATTCATTTCAATGCATTTAACTAGGAAACCGAATGCGTTTTTAATGATTACACGAAAATAATAGTAACCTGGCTCTGGACGACGAACAATGTAAAGAAAAATTTTATTTAAAATATTTTACTTACTTTTTATTATAAAATAATAAATTTATAAGAACATATTTACTTCATATTCATTGTATTCATATTTAGAAAATTTGCAGAGAGTATACGTTTTGAATAGTTAATAACAAAATTCCTTTAACAATAGATATTATATTAAATTTATAGAAATTGTTAGGCAACATTCAATAAAGATCTTATTCTTTACCCTGTAACATTGTATGGTACAAGGGTATATTAAGTTTGTGGTACGGTACGGGTATACAGTATGGTAAGTTTGCGGTTACAATCTTCTAGAATTTTCTGAATCGATTTAAGTCTGTCTGTCCGTCCATATTATATCTGAATTTTCTTTTTTTTTTTATTACATGTTTAATTTGCAATCCATCGAAAAAGGTACTAAGTAAATGTTACATACATGTATATAGACATATATATATATATATGCATATACACATATATATATGTCAAGAATAGTTTTATTACAAATGAACCTCGGGGCATTCATCATACGAAGAAGATGCCTAAAGTGTTAGACTGATATTTTTGAAACAATTGAATATAAAAGGTATTAGTTGTTCCTCAAGACTGTATGGCTTCGGTCCAGGTATGGGAAGTGTGGTTTGAGCATTTAAGCAAGAACGGGAAAAATTTACGATTCGTCAGCTCTCGATCAGGGAAGTAACGGCATAAGACATTCCAATAGCGGACATGCTGAACCCTAGTCTTTACACGAGTACGAGTCGATGTAGCGGCTCAACATTTCGTATTTGTTACTTGATGTTACATTTTTGATCACTCAATCCATCTTTGAATTTATATTTCTTAGCATGTAACAAATTTTTTTTTAAATGAAAAGCTTAATAACAATTAAAAAGCAATTTCTTTTATTTAAAATTCTTGACATCATGTTTTAAATAATATTAAGCATCTACGTATAATCACACATACAGAGCTGGTTTGTTGTCTTCTTTTTTTTAGTTGCTTACTCTTTCTACCATAAAACCGTCCTATTGAACTGCCTTGAAGCTCGTCGGACCTGTAACGTCGAGTACACAGACTTGGTAACAATTGCATTGTGTAACCTAACGTTACCTTCTCCGTACATATAAAAAGTGCATTGCCACGATTAACTATAATACACAGCGCCGGTAGGTGCACTTCCTAACTGATCCTATATATAAAGTTTCCGTTTTCTGGTAAAGCTAATCATGATTTTATTCGACTTTTTTTATTGAAAAACTTTTCAGTCTTGCATCTTCCATCTCATTTAAGTTAGTTCCACTATTCAGATCCTGTCAGATCCTGTATCCGTTCGCTCGTCGGTTAGCTTTTAACTTGTCCACAGTGTATACGGTGTTCCAGTTTATAAAAGTGTTATTTTCTACTCTAAGTCTTCGTATAAGGACCAAACGGTCTTTTAGGGAGTGGTAATCTAAAAAGGCGACCACGTTCACTTAGCTTACTTTACTGTGTTGTACACGTAATTAAATTAATACTACAGACATTAACCATAACGTAGCAATTTTTATACTCTACACATCCTGACACACCATACATATCAAGTTTGTGTGGATACATGTATTAGCCGAAACCAATTCAAATAAAGCCCTCCTTTTCGTATATCGATGGATCCTAGCTCCTCTCGTGAATCTGGTCAGGCTTGCCTGTCCGTCGTTTAATTTTGAAAACTTCGTCATATACGAAAAGTTGAAATTTTCAAAATTTCTTAACAAAAAGCGTTCCGAAGAAGCTGATGTGAAAATTTTGATTCGGATGGGCCAGCTTTTTGAATCTCCTCTCATACGGAGAGTAAGCCTTTACGGCGAAAGACTCAAGATTTTAATATTTTATAATGAAAATTTTTCCATCAAAGCAACTTCCAGGAAATTTGGACTCGGTAGGTCTCTTTTTCAGACCAGACCTTTTATAAAGTGTAAAGGGTAGTGAAATGGCAGTTACATGGCAACCAACCGTAACTTGCCGTACTTTATGCTGAAAACAGTTGAAGAATGATAAGATTTTTAATAAGAAAATTAATTTTGGTCACGTTTTTGTCCACCTTTCTGGGCTATCATAAGACGTAAGCCTTTATATGGGGTTAAAGGTTATTTCTTGATATTTGATTACGAAAATAAATGAGGACTTGTGTTTGTTTGGTGGGTGAGGGTTGGGGGGGTGGTGTAATTTCAGTCAGCCTAGGACGAGTATAATCTTTTCTGTTATTAGTTTTTTAAGAGATAAAAAAAATCTAGAACGCATGATAATTACATTTTTAAGAAAATCAAATATTTTCCCCTTTTTATGAAACTAAATTTATGTACTCTTTGGTAACATTGCCATATAAGAGAATTCATTAGAATTTATTGCACACATTTCAAAGTAACGCATACACGTTGGAGCAAACTTTGAATGTTTACAAAACAACAAAGGTAATTTTCCAAAATCCACACATACATGTATACATATATGTCAATACATATTGATGTCAATATTGTCTATTGAAGCTGTATTTCAGGAACGGTAAATAGAAATATTTTTTTTTGTTGCATGACCAATAACTCAAGGAAGGTGTATTACGGCAATGGACAGAGAGAGACGACTACAGAGAGAAAACGACACAGTGTGAACGCAGCTTAGCCAATACACATAAATCTTTTTTTACACGGTAGAACACATCCTTAGAAATCCGTGCAAAGAAAAAAATCATGTAAAAAAATGCATGTGACATATGGTAACTTTAGTGATACGATCCACAGCTTTAAAAAATCGTGCAAGATAAAAAAACTCTATATATATTTTGAAAACAGTAATTAAATCCATATTACATATTTCTAAAAGAAGGACCATTCATTTTTATTACGAAAAACAAATTACAATTAGTATACAGTGAAAATTCAGTCCATAAGTGCAAGCAACATATAAGAATTTATACTGAAATTAGGAACAAAAATCAATTCCTAAATTATTTATCGCGACTTGGTAACAAGTGTGCACGTTTGTTACGGGCCGGACTAAAGATCCTATCATCAGCAGATAAGTCGGGTATGTCTAGCACAACTGTGGAGTTTGATTCAAATAAAGAATTACGTTCGTTATTAACGGCCAAGTAGCAGTAGAACAAATCGCTATTACATATGTGGGCATGAACCGCGCACATACATTTCTGTGAGAGAGAGTCAAAAGAGAACTAAAAATAGTTTTTTTTTTTTTTGGTTAAGTGCTAGAAAAGTGTATTTGCTCTCATTGGTGAACCGTGTTATTTTGAAATCGTGTAAAAAGAAACCGTGTAAAAAGAGGGTTTAGTGTAATTGCCCAACTGGTAAATATTCTTGTCATTACTGGCCGACCACGCTCACTGTAGCTACGACCAGGTACGGGCTATTACATTGACATTCGAACCCGAGAACACCGATTTGGTAGCCTGATTCTCTCGGAACCCAACAAATATGTGAAAATCTTATGATAAAATATTAAACTTGCTCTGTAAGTCTGCTTTGGCATCCGCATCACGTGCAGTGGTGGGTATGTAAAGGCTTTTCAAAAAATTACATCGATGTAAGAAAAGTGGTGGAAGAAGTGGTGCTATCCGAACCATTTTCAAACGTGCTCGTCGTATATCCCATTTCATCATAATATCTCAAAAATTGCGTTTTTTAGGTTGTACACAGGGAAACAAGAAGGCCAGATGGACAGACAAGCTTCGATCGATTCAGAATGTGATTCTGTGTGTGTGATCGGTGTTATGAAAGTTACGTCTACTTCAAGTCGTTCTGGGTTTTGCACACATCCCTTGCATCGCAACTGTTCCATGGTATAAAAATGATTATCGTAAGCTTATCAGTGTTAATATAAAATAACCTATTTATGCATCCTCTGCTCCTTTTCGATTACCTAAAGGATTCCAGCAAGCATTGTTATGGCAGAGGCATCTCTTTGCGTAGCAGTAAAAACTACGTGATATGTTTATTTGCTTCTGCAAGAACTATAATAATATTTTTGTGCTTTTATTTCATTTCCTCTCTCGCCCACCTCGTCTCCCGCCAACCCTCCTTCACCACTCTTTTTCTCTCGCTCTCTCTCTCTCTCTCTCTCTCTCTATGTCCGTTCATATACTTATTTCATTCGTTGTTCTATCTATTTTTCTTAACAATAATTGTCTTATTCTCTTAGGCAACGGAAACTCTAAACTACATATATTTTATAATAAAAATAAAAAAAAATAAAAAAATTCATACCAACTATAGCAAAAACACCCATTAACACGTTTACTCTGTATTACGTACACATTATCGTAGAAAGGTTGCGCTTATGCATTTCTTATGAAATGCAATGATTAAAAAACTTCTTACATTACTTATTACGTACAGGATTGCGCTTAGCGAATAATTTCATCACAATATCATAAGAAAAAATTATCTTAAAAGAAATTATCCATAATTTCTCGTTTACACTATCGATTACATTTGTTTGTTATACGATAGCAGAGCAAGCAGAGAAAAGTAATATATATTAACTTTATTATATGGCGTGTATAATATATGATATATGATATGATATAACAATATGTATCGTATGTAATATCGTATATGATATTTGTTAAACGATATATATAATAAGATAGATGTTAGGTGATATGCTATGTACGTTAAAGGATATATTTAACAGCATAGATGATATAATATACGATATATTCGTTCGTTATATATGAAGTCGTGTGTTGGTAAAATTTAGCGAAACATTACAATTAATTATATAAGCCGATCAAAAATACTATTTTAATGCTTTGCCTTTCCTCAACTATCGGTGTTTCCAGATGTGTTCTAGATGCCACTCAGGATTTTATTCAAGAAATTTTCAAGGTCCAAGGTAGACAAGTTATAACTTTCATCGCTCGTTTTAATAGAAGGCGAGACTAGAAAAACAAATTATCCATAGGTTGGCATCGAATGGGTTGACTTTTTTGGTTTTCAAACAAAAAAGTTGAAGATATTCTTAGCGGAGTTTCAAGATCATAATCGTGACTCGACCAATGGACAGATTGAAAGACAAGACGGTGCGGAGACAGAATTAAATCGATTCCACTATTCGTAATGGATAAAAATTTCTGGTATTATACTTTATGCGACCTTCGCTGCGTGTTTGCTAACGTTCTTTTTTTAACACGATCCAGTCGTTCAGGGGTACGTCTTGAATGTGCGTAAAACGACAACAAGCAGAAAAAAGTCGGAAAAGAGTAAGGGATAGGAAGTGATCGGTGCTTAATGGGTTGAGTGTTATGCGCTTACCGACTGAGTCTACGATCAAGTATGTTCTACCGCACTGAGTTTTGAACTCGTGAACACTGACTTAGTAGTTACGACTCTCATCTCATGTAATGGGTTAGTCGGTGTGGACTTACATTACTACCACTCTCTGCACAAAGCACGATAAACTCGGTTTAAAGCGATTTTTTTGACAATTTTTTAAACAATTGTTGAAGAAAAACGAAGAGACGCCAATCAAATGCTTCTAAAGTGAAACCACAATACAAGTTTTCTCGAGTGTTGTGCTTGATTTCGAACGTCTTTCGCAAGGAAGTCTCATTTCCTTTTTTTTTTTTTTTTTTTGCGCTTATAAGTTTCCAAACTCGTACAAAAGAGGGTAAACCATAAACTCTTAGTGATGAGAATAAAAATAATTTTTTTTTTATTTTACTTTAAGAAAAATAATCTAAAGATCATGAGAGAATCTGTCTATATATGTGTGTGCTATGTATAGGTGCTAAAGGAGGCCAAAAGTGTGTTAACGACAATTCAGTAAAAATGATTTTATACGACATCACATATATCAGTATAGTTGATAGCCTGTTGACAAAATGTCATCATAAATTTTGTACATGTTTTTGCTTGATGATGTTCGTTTAACACAAAATTATTGTAAAAAAATGCTTATCAAGAAATCTTCGTTAAGAAGTTTTTTTTTGGCACTTTTAGTGCACTTTACATAAAGTTCGAAACTGAT
>KK502505.1:562028-597420 GCA_000688735.1 Glossina austeni | reverse complement strand
GATGAATTAAATTAAATTAGTTTAAGCAGACGGCAGTACATTAAAATGGTTTACGACTTTCGCAACAAAATTTGAAGTCTTCCTTGCTCTCAGTTGAATGCATAAAATTACTAAAACGCCATCAAAATTATTCAAAGTTTTTATCGTGCTCTTGAACATTTCGAAACACGGATGCGGTGTTAAAACTCTTTAGAAAATAATAATAATAAACTCTTTTCCTCTGTTTATTTCTCATTAGAGACACCCACACGCACGCATGCACGTACACAAGCATACAACCAAACCCACAACCACACATAACGGTAATGGAAAAATTCTATTTAAAAAATAACATAAAAATTATTATTAACAGCCACAATCGAGGCCATAATAAATGGAAAAAAAGCAAAAAAAAAAAAAGAAGAAGAAGCTTTTCCATAAAAGCGCAATCAAATGTCACCAACGATTGAACGAACGCACAAAGGAAACAAATGAACTTTTTATGAAAAAACAAAAAAGTGTATTTCAAGAACATTTCTATTAAATTTTAATAAAATTTACTTCAGGCATCGTTACGCCATACTATGAAAACAAACCAATAACCTAACAGAACGTAATGGCATATTCGCATTTTTGTATGTGTTAGTAGAGGAAATTGCATTTTGAAAATTTTATGTTATGTTTACTTCCTCCTTCCATTTTTTTTTTGTTTTTTGTTTTTTGTTTTTTGTTTCTTGTTTCTGCTTTTCCTGTATATTTTATCGGCTTAGCTCAGCTAAGTGGTGTAATTAACAAGAGCTGTCTCGCTGCTCCATTCCAGGTTCGAAATTCGAACAGAAACGAATTAGAAAGGCGACCAAGAAAAATGCACATATATAAATAATAAATTATCTTGCCATAGTATGGGTGTTTGGAAAGATGTTGTAAACTTGTTAAATATAAAATTTTTATTACTATTGGGACTGGAAATGTATTTTTAACGTGCTTTTAGTAAAACGAAACATTTATTAACAAAGAAAAAAATAGTAATAATAATAATAACGTTAAACACTATTTTCTTCAAAGATGCGGCGTATGCTAGTCGTAACTTCTCTCCTAAACTACGAATTTCGTACCCAAGGGGCGAGTCGTCTTTTGAAGTCATTTTGTGACAGCCACCAAAAACATGGGAGCGTTTCTGCTCAGATAGAAGATAAGCTGTCCATTCAGACAAGCGTTAATCAGAAGTGGCGATGTCTGGTGGATAGATCGGTGCATACCTCAGCGCCCGAGGTTTTTCGAATGTGGGATGGACTACCGATGTATTGAAAAATCGCCACAACGCCCTTTTTCGCCGTTTTTTTTTTTGCACTTATTGCTGACAGCGTTCCCTGGTATGATTTTGCAAAATTTGAACAGCATCACAATCAATTGATTCCTTCAAATGCAAGCACCCTGTATATTGTAAAGTGAATCATTTTTATTAGGCAATTTCGGTCACTTGAAGCAGTTGAGTGCTATTCTCAATAAAAATTCTTAAATGAAGTTAACTCTCACTAACGTTTTGTTGCCATCAACTTGGAGTTATTTTTCGTTAAATTGCTTAGTAGGCAGGATAACACCCAAAATCGCTATACAATTACTTACAACGGTTCAATGGAAAATAACTTAAAATTAGCTGCACCTTAATATCGAAATATCGGAACGATGCTCTACTTTGTTTGCAACACCTGTAAGGAAGTTTCGGAAATCTCATACAATTTTTGCTCAGCATGGAATTCGAAGTCGATTTAAGCGTATTCGTCTATCCCTTTTCTTGTCCGTCTGTCCGTTTTTGTAATGTCTGCGATATGCATTCTCCTAGACGCGTCAAAGAACCTTCGAATTTGCTAAAAACCTTGAAAATTCCTGCATCCAGTTTGGTACAGTACTTACACGAATTCTGCATCGTACATAAGCATGTCCGCCTGTCCGTCTGTAAAATTTTGACCACCCCTATTCGTATACATATTGGGAAAAGAATTTCAAAGTGATTCAAACCGGTCAAAGGACGTGCCCGCAACGGCCATACGTCTGTGCGACACAACCGTGCACATCGTTCCTTTCCATGTTTTCTGCTGCAACACATACACTATATAAATTTCCACTTTTATTCGGGAAATAGAAAAAAACTTTCATGCCCACCCAATAGTATGGAGTATGCGAATTTAGTTCTTTTAAATTTAATGAATTTTGGAAGACGTCAGAATTATCTTTAAATTTGATATGTGGTCGCGATTTAGAAAATTACGCGCATGATAAGAAAGGCTTCAGCAAAAGGCACACGAAAAGTGGATGAGCAGAGTAGACTCACCCAAATTTCTCTCCCCATGCTACTACTTTTGTTTGTGAGTGCACCCAATCAATGAAATGTTTCTAAGCAGCAAAAACCCGGCAAGCAAATGCCCAAATTTGGGCATGAACACTTTACAAGTCGATAAATCATGATATAAGATATCACACTGCTATCATGCGTTGTCGAATCATTTTAGCTGTTTTGTTGTTTTGCTCAATCTCTTTGTATTCTTTCGGTTATCTACTTAGTTTTGTGCGATGAGTTTCTTTCTTTGCAATTTCGTTCGCTTTATATCTATTAAGCATAATGTTTTTATTAAAACAAAATACTAAAAAGTTTGCTGTTATTTCCTCAAAGTAGGCTGCAACGGTAAATGAGATTTATGTTTCTTGAAAATCTTTTATAATAATTTCTAGGTTTAACATGAAAGGAAGTGCTCTGCCAGCCTCAAAGCGTTTAAACATTGCATAATTTAAATTATAAGTTGAATGATGACGGTAATGGTGGCGTGTTAAGCAGAGCTAATGTTTGCAAAGTTTTTACAAAGCTCCTCTCTCTCTCTATATATATATATATATATATATGTATATATATATATACATGTATATAAGTAAATATATAACAAGACTGTATCCGAGCGGGGTGAATTTTAACTGTCAGAAACCCCAAATGAATTTGAACGTGAATGTGAAAAAGTCTTCATAGGCATAAAAATGCTCCTACGAAAGTAAAGCTGATTTGAATCAAACGCATAATCACACAGTCTTAGTACAAGTGATGTAGACCCCCTGCGAGTATGGCCTTGGTGTGCATATAAAAAAGTACATTAAGTATAGAAAAAAGTGGAAAAAAAAAAAATGAAAATAAACGAAAAATACATTACATCGTGCTAAGCCCTACAATTCACTGTACATTATGGCAAATCACAAGAAACTGCTCTTCACTTAGCCTCCATTGCTGCTTATAAAAGGTTTATAGGTTATGTTTACATGAACTGCATAACGCAAGAGCACGAAAACATGTTCGAATGAGAAATTTTTGCTTGTTTTTTTCTTGCCTACACAACCGCGAATAGATGAAATACTTTAGAAGAAAATAAGTTGTTTTTTTTTGCTTTTTTTAATTTAATTTTAATTAAATTTACTTCCAGAGTAAAGGAAAATGCGAAAAAAAACGTCATTGTACATGAGAAACGAACGTCAATGCAATAAATTTCCATTGATTTCTATACGCATTGTTCTCAATTTCTAAGCAAAGCGTAGCTTTCCTTCTTATGGTATGGCATACAAATTACCGACATCGACATTGATTATTATTATTATTATTATTATTATTATTATTATTATTATTATTATTATTGCTGTGTACAAACATAGAGTTCTCTCATATACCCGCTTACACATCAGCCGAACTTTATTACGTTTTCATAGCATTCATCTTTACATCGTACGATACACACAATAGAGGCAGGCATATATATACCCGCAAACTTACATTTGTGTACATGTTCTGTAAGCCATACAAAGAGAAGCATTAAAACTTTGTTGGGGGCGTAAAGTTTGCACAAAATTTATGCAACAATAACTACCGCAAAAGTCAAAAATCAACCATGTCAGCCTTAAGGTTTAAGAAGCCCCAACATACATTTATATTGCGGAGCAAAGCTGCATAAACAATACGCATCCACGTATACATATATATATATATATATATATATAGATGCACATTTTGCACTTTTGTTGTAATAACTTTTGTATACAATTGGGTTTTATTAAAATTTCACCTCAGTAAGCACGCATACAGACGATGGAAACAAGCGCTAACATCAAAACCATAATAATAATAATACCGTGTTCTTCATGCTTCGTCCTTCTTCCGGTCCCGAAAAGATATACATTAAAAACAAATTAAATCGTTAGTAAACAGCTCATGTAAACTCCAACTGCGTGTATACGAGCGGAAGTCCGATATCCGAAATTTCGCAAAATGTTCCCGAAAATTTCTCTGCAACGTAATATGTTTAACATTTTCCAAAAAAAGTAATGCTTGAAAATTATAATTACACCCTACACCACATATGGTGGAAGTGTACATTAACTTTGTTTGCGGATGTGTGCAGAAGGACTTGAGAAAGACCTAACTCTTGTTATACCCAAGGTATATAAGCTTGTCTGTCCGTCCGTCTGTCTGTCTTATTTTTTATATTCAACCTATAGGCCCCAATTTTGGAGATTAATTTACCAAGTGCGAATGCTTTCCGGTTCGGATAGGACCAATTTTTCGATTACCTCTCATATTAAGCCTCATTGTGATAAGTCGTTATGTGAACAACTGAAGACTGGTGTAGAGCCTTTTATGGTGTGTAGCGGAGCATAAAAGTCTTTTTATGTGTTTCTTTAAGTTTTTATAAAAATTTGTAAAAAACATTTCACGTGAGTCTTAAATACATCGTAAACATAAAATGTTTACTGAAAAATACTCAACCGTAGCCGGACCACGACGACTCATTTTCGCTTTACATTTGTTTGCTTTAAGTGACACTAAAAGAAGTTGATTACAAAATTACTCTTTTTCGTTCTTATAACGAATCCTGCCACGATAAGCTTCGCAGTCGTAAAGGACTCCCTTATCTTGGAGAGGAGGGATCCAATCGACGCAAGATTCCTTGAGCACGTGTGCATACCATTTGAGAACTATAAGCATTACATATATTATAACAATTTCTTTACGATCCATCAGCTAAATCAAACCTTATGCTTTTGTAAACATTAAGCTGCCCGCAAAAATAAAGCTGGTGCCTCCAAATTTGGTAAAAATGTTGGCAGTTGTCGCACGTAGAGTGGTGTTGAAAATGGCCGCAATCGGTTGAAAAACATGCCTGCAGTACAATAAGAACGGAGAACACCTCTGGCTTTTTATTAAAACCAAAAATAAAAAAAAAAAAAATTTTTTTAAATTTTTGGTCATTGCTCGTAAAGTACACTAGACACCCGATAAAAATTTCCTCCTGTGTTATATAAAAATGGAGATAATCAGCCACACTCATCCAATGTTTTAAAGTATGGAAAGTTAGGGAACACAAAAAACTCTATGAAAGCCGAATGTCATTTTCTTACTTATTTCGTTTTCAAAGCTTCTTTCAGCCTTTTGTATAATGTTTTATGTTTATATATAGCTTGGTTGAATTCTTTCTGACTCCGAACCTCTTAGGCTCATTCTGGCATAGTGCGTTGCAAATACAAAAATACGTGTTTGAACAAACGTCCCAAAATATTTCTGCAAAAATCTGAAAGAGTTCACAATCCCTTTCCTTGCAGTAATATGTTTGAGGAAAATTCTATCGTTCCTTCAAATTTATATATAGTTTGATGTGGTAGTGATTTTGCAAAGTGGACCTTATTTATTAGCATGTGTTTCTATTTAATTTTCTGCTTACCAGATATTACCTCTCAGAGTGGTAGTAAACAGCAATGGAAAATACCTGCAGTGCTGAGTGCTTTGAGTAGTATATGATAAGAATTTTGGGTATTTAATATTTCTCAACAAAAATCGTTGAAAACGATTTGAGTATTTTGCCATACTAAGTGGGTGTGGAAAGCTTGGATGAGACGCGACCATTTTTGGGACCCATTCCCATATAAACATTCTTTCAAAATATAAGTCCCTAAATGGCAATGAGTTTTAATTGTTAATATGTTACGATAGTAGTAGTAGTAGTAGTAGTAGTAGTAGTAGTTGATGTATAAATTTGCTATGATAAGTTTGAAGCCCTCTTTTTCCTATCGCTGGAAAATTTGTCATGAAAACACATGGTAACGAAGTAAATTTTTTAATATTTGCTAACGAAGGCAAGCAAGAATTCGGTTAGACGAAGTCGCTTAGTGTTTTCAATAGTCGACCTTGCCCGGCTGTAAAGTATTCCTCGTTGCTTTTGCTGGGATTTTCCAAACTTTCAAATTGAAAGGAAGGGAAAATTTTCAGATCATAATCATGATTTATGAATGATTCATGAAAGGAAAGGAAGGTAAAGGATCTACTGGACTCTAGTAGTGGTCATAGAAACTTCTTTAACAATGATGCTCATTATCTGGTCAGCTTCTTGTGAGCCAAAACAAGTTAACCCTGCTACACTTTTAACAACATCAACATTAACGGATTCAAAATGATCCCAAATTAAAAGTGTTCAACTATAACACGACCTGTTTTCATGTCACAAAAAATTTCAGGAAATCAAAGCGAAATGTTTCATTAATTCTACAATTGTTAGTTATGTCTATAGTTACTAAATAAATAAGGCTTCTAATGAGCTTTAAATTAAAAACATAAAATGAAATGTTCAACGCAATGTTAAATTAATTTCATTATTTTCTTTTCACACCCTACCATGATGTAACATACAAGGGCTTGTGTGGACGTATGCAACACGCAAAAGGAATTAAGATAGATCCACTTATTATTACACCGATCGGTTCAGAATTACTTTGCGGATTCAGAAAGATAATTTGTCTGTCCGTCTATCCTTCTTCAACTTACAGACCACAATGGCTCGGCCCATGGATGAGCTTAATTGAAAATGGCTCGGGTCGGATCACGACCCACCTAACACCTTATATTGAAAACCGATTACATGGACAAACGTATTAAGTGAAGTGGAGTAGGGTATTCAATAGAATTGGGGGCCATAACCCACTAGAGTTTTTTTACCTGTTATTTTGATGAAACAAAAATTAATAAAAATGATCATAAAATAATTAAGTATTTTAGGAAAAATATATTGTTTACATTTTTTGGACGATAAGCTGCTCTATATATAATAGCTTGTACGACTGGAAGAATTTCATTGAATTGCGTTGCTAGTCACTCATGTGAAACCCTTTATATAAAGCCGAGAAGTCTGCCGGTCCATCCATTATTAAATACGTACTGAGCGAATATTGAGCAAGTCAATTATGTCAAAGTCTTTATATAAATTCAAAAGGTCTGTCCGTCTGTCCATTATTAAATACATACTAGGCGAATGCTGAGCAAATCAATTACGTAAAGTCTTTTATACACATACAAAAAAATCTGTCCGTCCACCCGTACATGCTAAGCGAATGTTGATTAGTTTTGAAATTTTTCTTTGTACTCGACGAACATAACGCAGTTGCTTAGCGACAACTGTTACTAAAACTCACATCGGGCAGAAATTTCCTAATAAAATTCATGCAATGAATTTCTGAAGAGTTTTTTCGTACTTATTATCACAAAAGATATAGAATTTGACAGCTAAAGCTAAGGTATGTCGGAATCGAATTCCATCGAAATGATGAATTTCTTGCTTATACAAATTTTCCTTTGATAGAATTATAATAAAAATTTTTTTATTCATTTGTTCCTGATTTAAATAATTATAGACAGATAGATGTGTTATATATATTATTATATATGCGTTAATTAGTGAATTTTTAATCGAATAAAAACTTAATCAGAAAAAAAGGAAAAATGCGTATTTGTTAATGTGCAAATACACACACACGCGCCCATAAATATATGCAATGCATTCCACTGAAGTTGTCAATTAAATGTTTGCTTTTAATTAATGCGAATAATATCTTTATGTAAACGTAAACGTAAATAAATTTTTCGCTACATTACCAAGAATTGTTAATGTAAGCATAAAACCTCTGGTCTTTAACTATCATATCCTTGTGTTCGCACATCCGGCTTTCAGCATTAATGTATTGGTTTCACTTTAATTGACCTCGATACCGGTAAACGTTCCGTTTGCTTACTAGGAACATATTGCACTGTATTTAATTTAAATGGTGATTTAATGCAGTAGTAATCCTGCTCATCTCTACTGCGACCTCCGGTTGGCTTTCGATTTTTTTCGTTTTTTTTTTTTTTTTTTTTTGTTTTTTAGAAATAACATTTTCGCTTATGTACCAGGAAGTTCAAGCAAACCTATACAAACGATGTTCACTTAAGAAAAGTATAGATATAGATAGGATGTGGACCTGCAGGAACAACAAAAACTCACTAAAATGGTATCATTTACGTTTTCATCTTTTTTCCTATGTTTTTTTTTTTTTTTTTTGTAACGCATTTTCAGCAATCACCTATACTCTTGCAGTAGCAGATTTATTAATGCTCTGATGCGTACTGTTCGTTTATTTCATTCTTATGCTTCATACGTGTTTCGTTTCGTTAGTTCTGCTTAACATTCTGGCCATTTATAGTCTACTTTCGAAGCTGATAGCTCTGACAAACAAAAATAAACAAAAAAAAAACAAAAAACCCGAATATTTAGGTCAAAGTGAAAATATTTTTCCTTTGCTTATATAAGTATTGCAAGAGTTATCTTCTATTTGAAATCATTCGTGTGTGCATAAGGATTTAAGTCGAGCACAGTTTTGCTTTTATTTACATTTGTTTTCTATCTGTTTTTTTTTTTTATTTCTGGTTTTCTCTTCTCCAAAAAAAAAAAAAAAAAAAAAAAAGACGAGAAAGGAAGCATAAGTCTACTGCAGTAGGTGCAAAATGTAACACTTTCGGAAAGAAATATTTTAAACTTACCAAGTATTTCGAACCACCACCATCACCACACACACAGTATGTGTGTAGAGATAAATACGTTGTTGTGTGCGGGAAACTGCAAGTGAAACAATATTAAGATAAATTAAATAAGCATCCTAAGGGAGATCAAAAAGAAAAATAAATAAATAAAATTACAAAAATAAATGTTTGTTTTTTTCATTTTCATTTTTGATTTTTTTTTTTTTTGCTTTCTTTAATTTCAAGCTTTTTAATGCCAAATAATACCCAATAAGACCATGTTGAATCCATGGCGAGTTTTTCCGAATGATACTGCAAAACTTTTCATAGCCATCGCCGAAGCATGAGATGAACTTTTTCAAAATTCAAACTTAATGCGAAAGTAAGATGTTGCTGCTGATGTTTTCAGCTTTTGCCGCAACAACATCAAATTGGAAGCGAATGTCAGGGTAAACGAAATGAATTAACAGATACCGTAACGTAGATTAATGGCTAATGCAACCAGATACATACGTAAATGAACGACAATTGTTTTTTTTCTCTCCCTTTGAAAACAGCGAGTTTCGTTTTGCCAAATTAAGACTAATTATGCACATAGCACCTGGGATCTGTTCGATGCTTGCTATTAGCTTATTAAATGGATGCATATGCTGAAGAAATGTGCACGAGGAAGTGAGAGATGAAAAATATTTTAGAAAGTCCATTTTCATTCTATGCATATAGAAACCCAAAGCTTATTTATACCTGCATGGTAGCGAAATATTTTCTATGATCATTTGAGTTAATTTAAATGATGTTTTCTTTGTATCCTTTCTTTTGTTTAGGCCCACTTCAGGCCACTTCTGCAATTAACATAAAAGACTTGGAATTAGGCAAAATATAAATCGCGAACTTTAGTTAAAATTAATTAAAAGTTTACATATATATATATAGATATATATTGTGTAACAGAAAGTAATATTTTTAATCATCAGACACTTTTGCATAACAGGCCCCACAGTGGGTGTCACTTTTGTGTAACGAAACATTGTCTTAATATAGTCATAAGGTCAGACAGTCGGACATTGCAAAGATAGCTAGCTCGGCAGTAACGAGGGGGGAGGGGTGTGCGTGCCCTTGTTACCCAATACACGTTCCACAAAAATATACTAAAGAAATATAAGAAACCCTTATGGTGGCAGACGGACGGACGAAACGTACTTGCCGGATGGGCTGATGTTTTGCCCTGGGCTATTCTATGCCCTGCCTTACCAATGGTCTCCTTCGGCCCATAAATTTGTGTGGGAATCTGATGCATATATATATATATATACTAATCAGGTTTAATCAGGATTTTTTTTACTATGTAATACATATATATATTTTGTTTCAGATAGCTTGGTATTACTATCCTGAGTAAATAATTAAATACAAAAATAAAATAATCAGATAATGCGTAGGACTTAACATACACACACAGGCAAAATGTTATATAAAACTAGCTCTACTTGAGACTTTGTGATCACGTTTCTCTTGCAACTACGTTTTTTATGTGAATCTTACTTCCAGTGCTTCCAATTCTAAACCAAGAGACGTCAAATTTTAATTGTTGCTTTATAAGCTATGAGGATATATTAATTTTGTCAAAACGTTTGCGATGTTCCGAAAGAACCTTCAGTGGTCCCATACTCTTAATCAGCATCAAATATGGAAACGAATTAAGTATAACCGTCTGTCCGTCGTTCGTCCATCTACCTGTCTGTCCACCTGTTTTCAATATTAAATTTTCTTCTGGACGTAAATATCAAATTATCATCTTTCAATTTGGCGTCAATACGGGAACCTTTCTCATGCAGGTTGGTAAGGAAAATGAGTCAGACCGATGCATGGGCACACTTACGGTGCCGCGTGAACTGATAAAATCTTTATTTTCTGATATTTTTGGCTCATTACTCACAAGCTACAATGGACTCATAATAAAAATGTCCACGTATGAGTGAACGCACACAAACACGGAAACATATTATAGGGTGTGGAAAATTATTCGTTCTTGCTTTTTTTTCTTCCGCTTGTTTAGTCTTTTTACATAACTAAAGTTAGCCGGTGCGTGTGTAAAGAAATTTTTCACATCCCAATATAATTAATCGATACTTTCAATAGAACGCTATTCACCACAGACAGGGCTGTTTGTCACAAGCCTACAATTGAAATTTGAAGCAAATTCAATTTGAGTTTTTATTTTTATAATAGATTTGTTTCGTTGTTTTTCCTCTTTGTCGTTTTCAACTTTTTCGTCTGAACGTTACTCAACACATTGACAGACGTAAATGCTGTAGCATTCGTTCTCATTGTGATGCAGAAAGACGTAAACACAGCAATCAATTATTATACTCTACACCGCTTGTGATACAAAGGCTTATTAAATTTGTGCGGATATATGCAACGTTCAGAAGGAGTTGAGATGTACCCATCTTTCACTTTTTCGACCTCAGAATCAGTTCAGAATCAGTTTCAGAACCGATCTAGGCTTGTCTGTCTGTCTGTCCGCCTTTTTTTGTGTTCAATAAAATTTGGTACATTGACTTGTTTTGGTTCAAGGGCGAATGATATTGACGTTGATTCGGGTTGGACAACTTTTCTTCACCGCTTCTTATATAATGCCTTATTTTGAAAAGTCGTCATGTGTACAACTGTATTAAGCGAATTGGTGTAGTGTATTTAATAGCGGATCGTGTTCCTCTATGGTATTTTTACTTGTTTTATGTTTTTATGTTTTTAACTTTTTTGTGATTGCATGAATTTGAAGCACCACCCATCGAACTGTCCGAGAACCGCTTTTATTCCATCGCGGATGAAGCGATGTGTTTTAAAAGGTCGTGATTGCATTAGTGCTGACGTCGTTTATGTTAATGAATACCAGGTGTGTAAATATGAAAAAAAGAACAAGAGGCCTTCTTGCTTAGTCCCGGGAGTTGTAATAACAACAAAAACATAAACAACTAAAAAAAGTCCTTTTGAAATTTATTTATATCGACTTCGAAGGGTACCTCCTGTTAGCAATTTCAGTCGAAACAAATGTAATTCTTCTTAGTTGTCATCTTATTTGCTTTGCTTGCGTTCTCTGGGGTACAAGACGGCTACGAATAGTTTGCATATAAAGCCAACGGTTCAAGTCTATCTCGAATTTTTTATATTAATTCACTCTAATGAAGACACTTGAAAACATGAATGTGTGTTTATAGGTGTCAACGGCAGTCGGACGTTAAAGCCTTAAATATAACGTTCTGATGAAACGTTTCGATGAAAATTTAAGCACTAAAACATTATATAAAATATTAAGAGTAAGCATTAAATCGGTTTGGCACAGTTTAACGCATCCAACAACAATTTATTTCAGGAAAAAATGCAAATCTTCCTGAAAAATAAAACAAAGGCGAAATGAAAAGATAATTAAGTGAATTTTTTTTATGACTTTAGCGTTGAACTTAACCGAAAATTGTGGCATTAAAATGAATGATAACGAAAATAAATTTGCTCTGACATCTGGTGTCATTTTGATGGCAGTCATCATCGTGGCTTTGGTAGATGCACACGATGCCCAACTGCAGTTAAGACTATTAAAATTGGAACAGAATTAATTTCATTTTTTTTTTTCATTTTTTTATAATTTTTTTTTTTTATATTTTATTTCGCAATAAAGTTATGCTACGCAAACATTACATCTTGTTGCAGTGACACTTAATGACAGTGATGACAAATGCCAGCAACCATATCATAACATGCACCACAGAAATATATCATAGAAAAAACGAAAAAATTGTAGTATTTTTATTTAAAAGAAGGGAGCAAACACAAACACAAACACATAAAAGGGATAATAAAAAAATGAAAACATTAAAATTAATTTACAAGTAAAATTTCTTTCGTATCTGCCAACAATTGCAATAACAGTAAATTGCAAACAAAAAGCAAGAGAGAAAACACATAAACTAGAAAGAGAGATAACCACTTTTTATATGAAATCCAATCATCACTCAGCAGGATTTTTTCTTTGTTTGTTTTTAGTTTTGTATGTTTTCTTCCTTTGCTTGACTATTCTGCACAATCTGCCAGAACTACAATGCAACAGTATTGACAAAAATCAAAAACAAAACAATTACAAAATAGCAAAGGAAGCTGAAGGAAAGAAGAAGAAAAGGAGTTTTTTTTTTTTTTTTTTTTTTTTTTTTTTTTTTTTTTTTTTTAGTTTTTTTTTTTTTTTGGTTATTGTTCGCCAAGTCAATATGTCAATATCAAGCTTTTTATCAATTGCTGTTTTCAACTCTATATCTACCCGGCGTTTACCCTCCCTCATCGCCGTGACTTTTATTATTGTATGCTTGGTACGTTGCTTACAATGCACCATGAATACCAAGTGCTAGCCGCCTACATTGTTGGTCATTGAAGTGCGCTGGGAAACTCATCGCAAGATAAGAAGAAATAATAATATTATTTGGCAGGAAAATAACAACAGCAACATCAACAAGAGCAACAAGGAGACCCACAGTAACAGTAACAATAACCATAACAACTACTAACGCAACCCAAAAAAAAATTTGCTCTCTCCCCCCTTCGTCCACCCATTTTAATTTACAATAGCAACTAAATGCCACACAAAGCTCGTCAGCAGCAGATGTTTTGTTGTGCGATAGCGAATAAAGAATAACTTTTGCCCAAGAGAAAATATACTACACGCATTGCATCGCACACAATTACTTCAACAATGCACGCTAAAAAACAAAAACGGAATGTCAACTTTATCATATAATCTGAATGAGGAAATTTCAGATTTCTTCCCTATTTACCCGCATAAGCATAACAGCATTATATAAAAACAGTAGCAGAGTGCGTCATTTTTAAAATACCCGCATTTGAAGGGTTACGTAAGCAATAGTAAAATAGTAGTCAGTAGTAACAGCAGTAAAATAGTAGCAATAGCAGTAGCAGTACCAATAGTATTTAGTAGTAACAGCAGTAATACAGTAGCAGTAGTAATAGCAGTAGCAGTAGTAGTACCAATAGTAATTAGTAGTAATAGCAGTAATATAGTACCAATAGCAGTGGTAGTACCAGTAGCAGTAGCACTAGTAGAGGCAGTAGTATAACATGAAAGTTAACCTTCATAAATATAGAGAAAGACATTCAAAATTTTCATAGATATCGTGGGTTTTGGGATTCCCTTCTTTAATTTCGTTTTTTTGTTGCCAGCCACTGCTTGTAGAAAATGCATTCCAATGAAAAGAGTCTTACAATCTAGGATCCAATTTATGTAAGGAATGCTATCATTAGGGAACCTTTCATTAGTCTTATAGTCGATTTTTTTTTCATTCCAAGTCAAGAAAAGGACATTGCGCTTATTTGGGATAGTTCTTCTATTTTGTGCCCGGGAACAATAATCACAATAAAACTTTTCAAGATCAATTCTGTACTAAAATATGGTAACTGAGTCACGAAAGTGATAAAGAGAAAGATAGTTGTGACTTGCGACGACACTGCGATGCTGCTAAGCATGCGCCTGCATGTGAGTATACCGGCGACATGAAGCCAAACCATTCGCTCACAGAAGCACTAAACTTGATATTGCTCAGAAGAAGGCTCTAAGTCCGAGTTGTTTTGTAACCACATGTCTTGACTTCACACTTTAGATTCACCACAGCATAATAGACGGAGTGCAGATTTGTCATAAGGAGTGCAGGGTTTGCATTTGAGCGTCATGAAGTAAATGGAGGTTAAATGACAAGTGCTTCAAGGGGCTACACAAGCGAATCTGTATACTAAACGCAGAAGGAGGTAGTGCTGGTGCTCAAGCTGTTATCCGTTATCTGAAAAGCAAAAGAAACAAAAACTTGAGATCCTTTCAAGCTCAAGGTAACTTATGGGGACTGTTAACGGTCGGCGAAACTTGGGTCTACTAGCGACCGCCACAGCCCCACATTCATCGTAGCAATGGCGCCTTTTTGCTCACTTGGAATCCGGATATCAAAAAGGATATTCAGAAAGATTACTTTTACCATCTTACATACTGGTGTATTCTCGATACCACAGAGCAAAGTAGTTTTAATTTAAATAAGACATCGCTTAACAATTTTGGTATGAAAATAAAAATCCCTGCAATAAAACTGTCAGCTCCCTCTAGTTTTCATTCAAACTTTATACTTGTAGTGAAGGTAAGAGTTTTCGTTGGCTACGTCCCTCCTTTGAAGCGTCTGTCCATATTCTTAAAGGTCAAATGCCAAAGTTACTTCCATTGACCTACCGACGCATGCAGGATTAACAAGTAAACTCCACAGTCATCCACACGTGATGGAAATCCACAATGTGCCCCATACCGAAAACAAGTTCTTCCTTTCTAAGGCAAATGTTGATGCTGTTATATATATTCATTCTGATATATCCATGGAGAAGTAAGAGTGGAAATAAGGACAAATATTTTCTCCGAGTTTAATTCACAACATATACTAAATGCTTTCTATTACAAGGAATACACATCGCCTTTGCTTTGCTTCTTTTTAATTGATTGCCCTGGCATTGGCCCCAAAAATGTTGTTTCAAAACTATTTCTAGCTTTCTTTTGAACGTAAAGTAATTTTTTAGTACATACAAAACGGGCCCAAACACATCCAATTACAATTACTCGTAAAACGTAACATTATGTATATATATATACATTTGATATTAAGCAGAAAACCTAGAGTAATAACTATCGAAGTATTCATGAATTCGAAGAATTGCTCTCACTTTTAAATATCCGTAGCACTTGCGTTCACGCGATTAGTTTCACTTAGAAAGGATAACGATAGTAAGTCTTTAGTTTTCCTAGATTTCTAGCAATCATATCGATCTGTCTACGTAAAGTGGAAAAGTCATTAAGAGAAGTGCAACATTTCTTAAAGACTTAGTTGAGATTGACACCGAGCAAGTGAGGAGTTGAAAGATGGTGAGTTATATCTGCCATATATGGCTAGATGAGCAGTTGAGTCAATCTGCTGCTTAAGTTAACGCAATTGTGAAACCTTGAAAAGTAGTGTTAATAAAAACATTTATTAGTATCAACTGAAGCGTTTATCGGTTTTCTTAATTAATTTTAATAAACTATTATAACTGGAAGTTAATGGTCTGTTGTAAACCAAAGAAACCGCGAAGAATAACAAAATTAATTATCGTTAAAATTATCGTCGGACAGCCAAACTGTAGGTTGAATACAATAAAACAAGAGAAGAGGAGAATAAAATTTCAATCCATTGGTACAGTAAAAGGTGGATTTTTATCCTGCCCTGCTGGTGTATGCATCCCCACAAATTTAGTACATCCCTAAACCAAAAGCGGCGTAAGATGGAAAACGCGAGAGGTCAGATAGGTCGTCAGATTATCATCAACACCAGCTGTTGAAAATGTATTTCTACAAAAAATGCTTAGCTTAGTTTTAAGTTTTCCTGGGGGTTCACGCTGGCATTTGTTATATGCTATGTTAGGTCACTGCAAGTCCTTATCACTGATCACTGATAGTCTAAAATAATCGCCATTTAACACACCAATATGTCGTATTACACAAAATTTGAGCATTGTGGTTGTCAGTAAAGAAGTCTGATTGCGTTAACGCCAACCAATTACCGCAAGAGTAACTAATTCCCTTGAAGTTCGTATTGAACCGTCTAAAGATTTTCACTTTATTTGTGATGACTTTTATTTCATTTTCATGTTTGTCTTATTCCCTTTATCATTTTACGTTATTTAAAAAAGTTTCCATTCATTTATTTATCTCCCTGTCCGGTCGCTAGCGCACATTATATTTAACTGCGACAGAAGGGACAAGAAAAGCAAAGTTCTTAAGATAAACTATGCGCACGGCTGACAAAATCGAACAAGAGTATGAACAAGACGTACAATAAAAAGACATTGTACGTAACTTGGTTTGCGCATCGCAGACGAAAAAGTTATGAAAAACTTATTTTTGTATTGTAAATCTCTGAATATATGTGTGCGGGAAATCTTTTAAGCCATTTTAAATTGTTTTTCCCTTTAAAATTTAATAACAATAACAATACTTTCTTGTCAATATGGGAAACATTCCCCAAACTTCATTAATCTGATTTTATTTATTTTTTTATTTATTTATTTTTTTTTCTTCAAGCCTTAAACACACACTTTTAGTCTTCGTTACTCTTTCTTCAATTTGCATTTAACTCATCTGTGTGCATTACACACGTACGTACATACGTTTCGATAAGAGTTCAAAGAAAAATTAATTTTTTAAATTGACGATATATTCCAGACATGACATTGCATTAAGCAATAAATTAAAAAAAGAAGAAAAAAAGGAGAAGAAGAAAGAAGAAACATTAAAATAATTAATCAAAAAAATCACAAAACTTTCAAAGAGGAAAAAGACAATTAAGTAGATTTTCATGCATTCGGTGCAGTGTGGATAATTTCGTCAAGCAGAGTGTGAACGAAATTTAACTAGAATTGTGGTAAATGAAAGCAAATTCATGAGTAAAAACTAAAACAAATTTGTTATGCCATCTCTCCCGGCAGTACCATGAGTTCATGGCTGCTTGAAAAGAAGTCCATTTCAATTATTGCGGTAGTAATTAATTTAGAAAAAAAAAAAACAAAAAATAATAGAAAATAAAACTAAGCAAACAAACCAGAAAAAACAAAAAAAAATTTCCAAAAATACCCTGAATTCATACTTAAATGTGCAATTATTTCACTAAGAGCCGATGAAAGTAACCACCTCGTCTATCTCGTAAAAGAAAGTGTCCGACAGTCTTAGTTGCTCATATTGCCTTCAGTCCTAAAATTCGTTTCTTTCTTATAAATAAATCGCAATAATAATAATAACAATATATAAAGCAACTTTTAAGTAACACACCTGCTGCTGGTGTTATAATACTAAAATATCATGTGAGAATTACTTCATAAGTAAGTTTGCAGAAGCGACAATAAAAATTACATGCTAGAAAACTTGAATGAAAAATTATCGTTCGTAACTATTCAATTTTTTATTGCTCTTAATAGTTGGGCACAAATAAACGTGCACTGAAAATTATTCGCCAAGCTGTGAAATCGTTTACTCCAGTCGTTCGATAGGTTGTTGCATCGGTTTGTTGAAACTACATATTGACGGGACCTTCTTCCCGAAAGTCACTGAAAAAGAAGAGAGGCTGCTTGCCGTTTGTACTTATAGCTTAATCTTTTGAGCTAAAGTAAACTACGATCTAATAAACCCATCGATATGCAGTGTTTGGAAAGTTAACAAGTTCTTCTAATAATAACTCATCTAGGCCTTTAAGTTATCCACTTAAAAATGTAGAGCAATGTTTCTTATTAACGAAGCATTTGAGTCAAAAGCGAATCAAGTGGTTGCGGATAGTCTTTCTAGATCTTTCGGATTATTCAACCCACTAGAAAAATTTATTTTCTCAAAAACCTTAATCAAATTCTTAATGAATTAGGTGTCGAGGATTTGCCGCCTGATCTACTAGAATAACGAATTATTTAACGACTTCACACAGGATCTACTAGAATATGTAACTAGTTGGTAACCCCGCGCAGGATTTACTAGGAGAAATAATTAAATGGCGACCCCGCACATCATCTACATGAATAATGAGTAAATTGACAAGTCCGCGAAGGGTTCAGTAGAGAACAGAATTAGTTGGCAAACTCGCCGGTGATCTTCTATAATAACAAATTATTTAACAACTTCACGCAGGGTTTACGAATAACGAATTCGTTGACAACTCCACGCAGTATCTGCTCGAATAAGTAATTCGTTGACAACTCCACGGAGGATCTACTCGAATTAGGAATTAGTTGGAAACCTCACGCAGTATCTAGTAGAATAAGGAACTAATTGGTAACTACGTCGCACAAAATTGTGGTCAGCATAATATATATGCCTCTACGTTATATCCTTCAGTGTGCTCGATCTGTAACGGCACTTAAATGAAACCAAATTTTCTTTTCTATCTGTTAAGTTGTGAATGAAATTTTTGTTTTATTTAATTAGCAAATAGTAGGAGATCGTAAAATTTCTTGCTCGAAACTCAAACGCAAACAGCATTTGTTTAGTTAACGTCCCTTAAAAATTTAAATACATGAAAAATGCTTAAGGACATTTTCACTAACTTTTCCAGGTAACTATTTTCAAATGAAACTGTTTTAAATGATAATCATAAAGGTAATAACCGGAGATGCTTGCTTTGTAAAAAATGTGTAAAAATTTACTTGCCAGCCACTGAAAATAAATCTAGATTTTTCCCGAAATTTAACCAAACTATTTCCATAAAGTATTTTTAAAAAATTTCCATTTTATGTACAATTTTTTTTTTTTTTTTTATTATTGTGGATGTTTTATGTATGGCTTTTTAAATTTGAAATTTTTAAATGAACAAAAACATGCGTCGGAAACACTATTTATACGTAGAGGTGAAGTTAACTTAATTGCGCATAAACATGTATGCTTGGTATTGGATGTGCGTGTTCAATTTACATAGTTTATGCTGAAGCAACAGCTTGCGATTTAATGTATGAAAGGAGCCGTCACATATGTTGTAACTCGATGGGATGCTTTCACTTACCATGTTATGCTCATATCGCTACCGTAAATATTTAATGAAAAGTTGACAATTTCTGTTAAATTTTTTATTTTATGATTCATAAAAAGAATTGTAGACATATTTTGTAAGGTATTTAATAAAACACGGTTAGTGCGTACATATCAAAGCGAGACTACAGAGGGCTAGTTAAGTGCGTTTAACGCAAATAATTTTATATCTCTTAGAGGCGAGAAAGTATATATTTTTAGTTGGTATAAATATTAGATTTAAATTAACTGTGTGGGTACATGTATTACTAAAAATTTTCTTTTACACATATATATATATATGTATGTCCCACCTTACTTGTGGTGCAAGGATATATTAACTTTATGTAGATGGTTGCAACATCCAGAAGGTCAATTCAAAAACTCCGGGCAGACAAAGCCAGCTTTTATTATGTCAAGCGATTCAGAAAGTTCGGACAGACGGGTAGACCAGTTTAGAGCGATTTAGAAAGTGATTTTGAATTACTTATCGATCGATTCGGAGTGATTTTCTGAATCGATTTAAGCTTGTGTGTCCGTCTGTCAATCTTGTTTTCTCCTCTTTAACTCGCTGGTGATTGATATATTTCGATGAGATTTGGTGTGCCGACATGTTTTGCCCCAAGGACAAAAAATTAAAAGTTGTTCGGATCTGACCACTTTTTAAGTCACTCTGTGAATACCTCTATTAAGCTAAGGGATGTAGAATGTTTAGTGATGATCCCTGTCTCACTACAATCTTTTTACTTGTTTCTTTTAAAAGCCCTCATTCAGAATATCAAAATTAATTTGACGTTAGCTTGTGGTTGCCTTGCGACTTGCAATGTTTCTAAGATGTTCCTTTCAATGCGGCTACAACTCATGAACACATGTCGCAGCAATCAGATAATTGAAAATAATAACAATCTCCACATTTTCTTATCACTCTTTCGGGCACATTTTTCATTGAGCGTATGCTCCAGCCTTGAGATGATTTGCAAACTTTTGAAAGGTAGACACTTATACAGTCAACGTATCCTTCAGTCTTTTGAGCTCATTATCATAATATTTACCTGAAGTCTTTTGAACGGACATGGTCTCACTTTTTATTGTGCATAAATTCTATCAAATCACTCAATAAGTTCAGCCATAGTCAACATAAATGTAAATATCAAGTTTCTATCCCTTACGTATTTTGTTTGTGCAATCTATTGCTTTCACGTATGTGATTATCGTTTATTTTATATTAACCGTGTTGTTCTTTGCGCTCAGCAGGTCACCCTATTTGTACGTTAAGAATGCTTGGGGATATTTTAAGACCTAGGTGTGTTATGTTATGATAACCGTATTTAGTGTTGGTATATATCTTAGGCTATAGATATCCCGTCGCTTAATTTTGTTTATAAAGCATTTCATGCTTCCAGTTATTAAAATCTTGATAAAGAAAATGCTTTTCGCATAATTTATTTGAAAACATGAAAATATTCGATTTGCGGTAGATTCACATAATTTTCCTTCCATCTCTTATACATTCCTTTATGTATAAGTAACTAGCAAAACAACTTCCCCACTGCGTATGGAGGCAATGAAATAGAAATGGTCAGCGTGGTGCTCTAAGCCATTTTAGAGGTCTATTTAGCTATCGGTTATTAATGCTTTTGAGAGAAGAAACCACGGTAGCAACCCATAAAAGCGCATTTCTCTGAAAAAAGGCAATACTGAGGCCATTCTCGCGAGATAATTTTAATTTTAAAGGATCTGTGGCGCAGTAAACCATTGGTCAAGATTTGAGTCAACGCAGAAGGTAAATAAATTTTTTAATTTACATACCTTTCCGAAATTTTTTTTTTTTCTATTTGGGCCGCGGTCTAGGGGATGTATGATAGGAAATTATTTAAGTTAAAAAGTTCAAGTTTTCTCCAAAAACGAAGACAAACTTTCGTTCATCAATGAAGTGAGAAGGGACTCATTAAAATCCCTCACTACCAAAGCTTGTGCCTCACTACCAAAGATAGGCCGGAAATTGTCTTTAGAAATAAGCTAGTGTGGAGTTTGCAGTACACGTATACTGCCACTTAAAGATGTATGCAAAATCAAGCACACCTTTTATTGTTAGCTTGTCTCAAATGCGAAAAGAAAATTGAGACTAGAGTATAAAAGCTCTTCCTACAGCTATAAAGAGTGCTGTTGCATTGCGAAATATCGGCATCATACTGCAACACGAATGCTATCTCCTTGGCTTAGACTAACAACAACAACAAATAATAGTACAAATATGATGCAAACATCGTTCAAATCTGAAAAATGGCGAAACTGCGGTCGACGTAGGCGTCCTGAGATTTCAAAGGGTTGCGGAAATTACATAAACTCGCTTTAAATTTCAAGTAGAAGTCTGTATATCTTACGCACTTGCCGCAGAAGACAACGTACGTCGACTTAAAGGCCTTGAAAGTTCGTACAATAGCTTTCGAGATTGTGTCGGTGTGGCTCGTTACTGTGAACGATCTGGGAAAGCACAATAAAGTCGGCCTGATAAGGGTACCGGAATATTCAGAAGTCGAAGGTAATGATACGAGTTGACTGTTTAACAACAACAGTGTTGCGCGAAGTATGCCAAAGTACTTCAGAATCTTTCGGTAGCTTACCAAGCAAACACATCAAAAGACTGGTATCGCATTTGGCGAGATTTACTAGATTAACATTAAAGTAGATAAGGTACCAGAGCCAGTGAGGAGCGCCCTTACTGACACTGACTATTCAGATATATCAATAGAAACGTCTGATATCAAGTTGCGCAGATTGTGCGGCAGATTGACGGCTGAAATCTTCTACCACTTTTTGTGTGAACGCGCGAACAATCGGTAACGCACGATGCAGGATGGTAATCCGGGCTAAAGGAGGTAGAAAGGTTCTCAAAAATCCGTACGCCGAACGAACGCCTCAGAGCTTGCCGCTCAGGTCGGCTTGCCCACGAATAATGATAATCACAAAAATAGATTCGAATTCGATTCGTATGGTGCTTCGCATTTGTAGAAATAAGTATTAGAGCCTAGCAGTTAATCTAAATAATGCCAAAGATAGTAATCGTATATACAAAATTTCTTCTCTCTTAACTGACTAAAGTGTAATTAGAAAAAGAATTTTTACATATATACGCTGTGTGATAGGTGACGCACACTCCCCTCAAGCCGAAATACTTATTTACTGCACTACTGTTATGATGATATTCATATCTACACATTCACATATATATATGTATATATAACAACTCAAAACAATTAATTTAATTCCAACATACCACCATATCTGGTTTCGTTCAGCAATATTGCTCAAGGTAATATTGTGCCACACGCATGTACACGTAGATATAAAGAAAACAAGTTAGGAGGTTACAGGCGGGCAATCACTGTTCAATGCCTTACACCGTTTTTTCACTTATCTTCGCTATAAAATATCAAATTTTATACTTTGTTGAATCCGAGAAAAAGTCTAATTTACATGCCAAGGTATGTCAACTTTTACCATAAAACACTGAAAATTAGGCAATGCTGAGAAGGGGTTCGAGAAGTAGTCGCTCCCAAATCCAAATTTTCCCCATTAATTTCGTATTCCAAAATATTATTTATCCCGAATTTTGGTCGAGAAATATTGAACAAAGGAAATTTTTTCATGCAATGGATTTTTTCAAAGTAACTTGTTCTGGGGAATGGTCATGAGAATGTTTGCGATTCAGTCATCTTTCAATATTGTTTAGACCGAAACATACCAATGTGTCGAGCTTTATTAACACATTCGCAATAACCCATTCGCTTAATCCCAGACATAAAGCAAATGGACACTAGGCACACAGACTGACACAACATGCTTAAATTGCGGGTATAATAAAACATCGATATACTCAAGTTTTTCTAAGTTTTGCGAACAATTACGGAAACTTATTATACTGTTAGCCCAAGCGGTGTAGGGTATAATTATAAAAGCATACCTATATACATAGGTGAGCAGCAGTGTATTTGTTACAAACGGTTAATTTTAAAAGTTGCATAAATCACTTTTTTCGAAAAAGTAATTTTCAATTTGAAGGCCTATAAAAGTGTATGGAGACACTGCAAATACCTTGAAAACAACATAAATCATTTTTTTTAAATGTAATACTGAAGCTCAACGAGAAATATGTCAAAAGGGACAACCAAGACAATAAAAATCAAAAGTAATTTCAACATTCTTCGGCCCATGAACAGGTCTAAGTCTAATTCGCATAAGAAAACTACTTGAAAAGGAAAAGCGGCTCGTGGTCTTAAGCGAAATGTTGCTAAGGAAGGCAAAGGTGAAAAATTGTAAAGTTCAAAATAACAAACTAAACCTTTCCAGCCCTCACTAAGCGTGATCGTAAGATTTTGCGTTCAATACCAATTATTGGGAAAGCATGTACTGGGAAAGGATGGAACAACAAGTAACAGCAACAGATTAACTAGCGAGTATCAGTACGATTCGAAAATGATAACAAATACATTTGAACGATGTTCAAGAGCTGGTCTTTTATTCTTGAGGAGTTTGACGCGATGCACTAAACCAGTGCAGGCTATTTAATAAAACAGAGACAGAAATTAGCCCAGCTCTCTCGTGTAAAAATTTATATACACGTGTGCCCTCTTTTTCCAATTATTCCGAATTATTTTACTGCCGCCTAGCCGAGTAGGTAACAGTTCGACTAGTGGTCGGTTTACGCAGATTCAAATGTCAGCGCGGTACGATCATATTTTGTCGTAAGTGTCGCAAGTGCTTAGCCGTCAGAAGCATAACATTTGCCGATTGGGCACAAATCCATTAGGCTCCCACTACACTCCTTACCTCTTTCTTTCTTTACACACTTCTTCCAACTTATTACCATGGTAAAGATATAGCGGACATCGCTTTCATCGGATTTATTATATGAAAATATTGCTAGACATTTGTTATGTGCTTCTCCATCCTGAGAACATCGAAATTTGAAAATAATTGAAAATATCTGAAGAAATTCACTTTATGTTTACATATATGCATACACATCTATATCTATATATAAATATATATGAATAACTTGTTAATAAGACGTTATTATTGCGCAATAATTTCATACATTTATGGGTCAAAACATCTTAAGCAATTTTATTCTTTTATATCTTGAATGTGGTTCGATTTGCACGATCCTTTCGATAGTCGCCACAAGCGTGTATCCAATATTCGATTACAAAAAAAGGGCACGAAGAAAAAACTTATTCATATGCTCACGTATGTTGATTAATTATGTGGGAACATACGATCCGGTTTAGGTGATTTTGGACGTTGGAGTAAAATCTTTACAGTTTTGTGTTTGTAATTAAAGTGAAAGGGAAAAGTTACGATTTATAGGATTTTGATAATTGTCGAATCAGATGAGGTTTTAAGGCTAAATTTGTTTTTCTAAGCAGAGTTTCGAGGCCATACTCGTGATCTCAGCAAACGGACCGACGGACAGACTCAACTAAATTGATTCATTTTAAGAAGGTCTTCATTGCACTATGAATATTTATTAAGTTTTTGACATATAAACATTCGTTATATATATAAACTATTATATTACTCGATATAAAAAGTTTTCATCAATATTTCATGAAATTATTTATACTGAGGAAAACATAAATATCTTGAGAGATAAAAATGCATGTAAATCATTTTGAAAGTTGCCATCAACAGTTTTAAACGAAAAATTCATGAAAGCCAAGTGACTTACACTATTTTTAAAATAAACGCCTCATGTATAGGCAACGAAATGGAAATTCAAGCACAAAGTTAAAATACACATGACTGTGTATTTGCTAAGTATGTGTGGTAGGAATTCTTTCATGTATATTACATTACATGTACAGCCATAGACAAATAAATAGCACAAATTTGTAAACGCAGCCTTTAATTAAAAATATTCAATCAAAAGATATTAAATACTTAGGTGACAAGCCTACTTAGCATTACTCTTTGCATTAGAAAACTTACCACCTCTTTGTTTTGGTTCGTCCTATGTATGGGGCTTTATGGAATGTGTTTTAGAATTGATCATAAAAATAATGGGGACAAAATATAAAATATTCCTCTGGTTTTCTTCCTTCTTTTTCTTTCTTTTTTTGTATTAAATTAGTTAATAGTTCCATTGATAGTTACGGTAAAAGTATAGTAAACTGGTGACTTCTTTGCGTTGCTGAGAAAACACTAACGATTGTAGATTTGCATTAGGGAAGAAAAAATGCAGTTGAAATAACTTCATTATTAAAATGTCATGGAAAAATGATTTACAAAAGCATTAAATGGGTAAACGAGAACGCTGTGTTTACTTAAATAAAAGTAAATCATGCAAACCAACAAGACAAAGACTAAGAACTGAAGCACACAAACCGAAAAGGCCAAAAAAACGGAACGAAAATAGCAAGGAATTTGCCATATGCATGTCGACGGAGATGGCAAGAAGGCGCATAAATGAGACATAGCTTCTTGAACGCGGATGGGCAAAAAGAAAACCTTCCTGTCATAGTTTCGTATTCACAAGCGTTTCTCATTTGTCTGAGCTTCTATCACAATCGGTGCACTTTTTGAAAAAACCTATCATGAAACGAAAACGAAAAGACCAACACATTTGATACACACCTCTTGTGTGCAACGTTTAAAAGCTCCATATAAAACACTCCCGAAAAAGTACTAAATATCGTCGCTGTAAGACAAGAGCGTGTGGCTCTGTTTTATGGCATGCAGTTCGTATGAGTAATCGAGACGGCTATTATTCGGTAAGAGTCGCTCTTTAACATATATGTAATATTGTGACGAGTAGGTCACTATTCAAGAAGAAATGCGACTATCAAGTCAGTGGTTGCGTGTTCAAATTTCACTTCGGCAAAGCTTACTTGGTCGTAGCTATAGTAGGCTCGCAGCCGGTAAAGGTAAATCACTCATTACTAGGCTGCCACTATTGTGTGTCTCTTAGTTTTTGCTACATTCTTGCCGGACGTTGCCATGTTACCCGCTCAGGCGACGGTCCCTAATTAGTCATGGCAAAAAAGAGTGGATTAATATATCTCTTAGGAAGATATCGCACTTAGGAATATATAAGACAGTAGTTAAGATTCAATATACTCAGACATTTTTAAGATTACAATTAAGTCACGTACAGTGCTCTAAAAAAATAAATTTTAATTGACGATAGTCAACCAAGGCTTTCAAAGATTACGAGTAACTGTTTCTTATAAAGAAATATTCAAGTTTTGAAAAACAAAGTCGTCGTGATTTTAATGCAATTGAATGTTTATAAAATCTTGTTAAAGAAGAAAGACGTGCAACAATATTAGATAATCCGGGCGCAACACGAAGTGTTAAGTGATTAATTCACTTAGTATTGACATAGTTATTGTAGTTGTGAACTATTGTTATATCAAATTTTTTTCTTTCAGCTAATCTTCGTTTGTAAATGTTTCACATGCTTTTACTTTTTTCACTTCAGTTAATTAACTAATTTTTATATTTGTTCTAAATGGAGTTTAAGTTATATTTTAAAATCTAATAAAAGGAATTTCTTAGCATTTTTTTGTTTTTGTTTTTTTTTCTTATAAATCTTTTAATAAGTTTTTTGCTTTTTTCCCCATAGTGAATAGTATATGCTATTTACGTATTCCGGCCTGTACACATACTACATACATATATATATATGCTATTTACGTATTCCGGCCTGCGCATATACTACATACGTATTTAAGCACATATTTATGAAAGTACGCATTATTTGTTCATTCTAATGTTCATACATCTTTGCATAAATATACATATTATATGCTATACATACCTATATGCAGGCATATGCATATATACTTATCACATATCCGCCAATATACATATATATAAGCTTATGTGCTTGTACAGTTAATGTAATGTATGTACTTATACTTGCTTTGTTGCATACCAGACAGGATATACTGCATTGTCTTACTGCACAACTAACAAGAGCAACAACAACAACAACAACAGCAACAACAACAACATGCCCGTGTTTTGACTTTACACTAAACATTGTTAAGGCATTTAATTAAATTGTATACATAGTTGGACGGTTTGGTGTTCGTAGCCGTGCGTGTGTGCCTGTATGCGTCTATACGTTTTATTTTCTCATTTTTTCTGTTTCTTTCACGCTCTCTTTAAACGTTTTTTCTCATTTTGCACCCAAAGCCATTGTCTGCATGCATCCTTGACTTTGTATGCTCTTTACATATGTTTCTGTGTGTTGTTGTGTGTGTGCGTTCTTGTTCTTGAAATAAATGTAAATAAAAAGAAAAAAACATGTTTATTATATGAAAAACTTGGTTTACCAGCCAGCCAGCCATGCAACGGTAAAGATTTTTAAATAAATTAAATAAAAATTCGAACGCAGTATTTTAAGACTAATGCATGAAACAAGAATGAAACGGGCAAAAATAATTAAATATTCAATACACTCTAAAGTAAGTAAATGTGTTCTTGTGCTTAACTCTCTTGCAATTTCAATAATTTATTATTTTGTATTTTAATGGTTCTTGCTTTAGACAGTTAAAGCTTTTTTATGCGACACACACAGGTGGTCTCCATAGCACCTGTGTCACAAGACTTGAATACATGGGCGCGCGAATTTTCATACTACCTAGACACGTACGCTTCCTTTTTCCCGACAATACATAAAATTCTTTATAGGTTTACGCTTTTATTGTCGAAAAAAAAAAGGAAAGAAAAACATCATAAAATATAAAATTTTACATATGCTTAGCCCTTCGTTCTCTTTTTTTGTTAAAAAAATTCTTTTCTTTTTTTTTTCGTTTAAACTATAAAAATTTCAAAAGGTTTCTTCTTTTGGTGATAACTTAAAAGTTTTAATTTGTTTCGCTTACGTTCTTTGTTCGCAGAAGAATTTTTAAACTTAACAGTAGATGTGTTTTTATTTTTTCCAAAAGTTTAGTTTGCTTAAAAAAATGACACTTTTAATGGTTTTTGAGAAATATAACTTTTATAAAAACAACTACAAAGACAGTCCACCATTAAATACCTGCACCCAATCTGCAGTTATTTACATAAAGGCCTTATGCCATAGTAAGGCATGGGATCTATGGGAAGTGATCGAAAAGGTGGTCTGATGCNTAGATGTGTTTTTATTTTTTCCAAAAGTTTGCTTAAAAAAATGACACTTTTAATGGTTTTTGAGAAAAAGAACTTTTATAAAAACAACTACAAACACAGTCCACTATTAAATACCTGCACCCAATCTGCAGTTATTTACATAAAGGCCTTATGCCATAGTAAGGCATGGGATCTATGGGAAGTGATCGAAAAGGTGGTCTGATGCAAACAATTTTCAATAGCGTTCGTCCTTGGACGAAAAACTCTCCCATTCGTAGGTTGAACAGAAGAACATAGGATAGGCGAACGGACAGGCAAGCTTACTCCGATTCAGAAAGTGATTCTCAATCGATTGGTATTATAAAAGGTGGGTCTGACTCGATTCCTTCTGGGTGTTACATACATCAGCAGACACTTAAAATACCCTTGTGCAACGAGTACAAGATATAAGTTATGACGACTTAGAGATAACATTTTTTTTTTTTAAATGGCCAATCACTCAGAGGATGTCTTCTGTTTCTGTAACACGGAGACAGCCAGAAAGAAGAAGACGTTGTGAAAAAAGGGAGCGATATATTGCGTAGTGGCCGCAGCCTAGTGCGTCTGTGTGCACAATCGATGTGTCTTTACCGACTGAACACTCACCACAGCTACGACCAAGGCAAACTTCACCGTGATGCCTACTTACTCCATTACTCATGTCGAGGTAAGAAAATTCAAAGATTGTATAAAGTGTGTATATTTTTGATTGGTGTCAAATCCTAAAGCGATCCTGTCATGTCTGTCCGTTCGTCCTTATGGTAGGATGGCTATGATATGCATTCTGCTGCGCATTCTCAAAAAATGATGACATCATTATCGGATTTAGCAAAAACATTGCAAGTTATTTTACGCAGATTGATAAACAAAATGATCGAAATCGGTTGAAGGACACGACTTTATTACAACATAGACTAAGAACACCTTTCTTTTCAAAAGCAAAAAAAAAAAAAAATGGATTATTTTAAAAATTACCAGCAAACTGTAGCAAATAAAAGTATAAAAATTTTCACGTGCGTTCTACGAGCGTAGCATCTGTATGGTAATGGAAAAGATCGGCGATGGGCACTCAGTGTTGTAGTGAGTACGAGTTTTAAATATTGTCAAAAGGATTTCTCAACAATATAAAAAAGCAAAATAAATGAACTGTTCGGGCCTTAACGTGCTGAGCCGCCGACCAGCATTAGTCCCTGTCTATTCTAAAAGTAAGCGTTTACTCGATCGTAATCACAAGCTTATATATTTATACACAATTAATTCTATTGGTTTGTTAATAATCAGCTAAAAGAAATACGTATTCTACAAGAACTTAAATTTTGGGAAACAACAAATTTGGAACAACACATTTTCATAAAGCATTACTGCGTACGTCCCACTTACATGCGGACGGCCAAAATGCGACATGTTGTTGGGTCATAAAAGTAATATAATGACATATGTATAAGTGAACTCAGTTGTAGTATTGCACTGCATCTGCGCTCACCACAAGTGTGTCAGATTTAGTTTGTTTTGTGAAAACCTTTGTAAAGTACACAAAAAAAACTTCATGGGAATTATAACATATATTGAACAGCGTCGAATTCACAATGCACCTACGCATGCTCGTTTATGCATCTGGCCGTGTGTGCGTCAGTCCGTTTGTCCGTCTAACCAATTGTTGTAAATAATGTCGTGTTCGCAAAAGTCAGGATATCTTTTTTGAAAAAAACCTGGAATGTTCTTGCATCCACGTAGGATTTGAAAATGGGCCAAATCGGTTGAGGGCTAGGTTCACAGTGCAATATAAAATGAGAACATCTCTGTGTTTTTAGGAGAAAGGTGGGACGTGTAAGAGATTTTGGCCAGAGCCAAATAAAGAATTTTTTTCTTTGTTGTAAATTAAAGTCGGTAGGAAAAAAAATTCGTCCATAGTCCAAAAAAACTTTCCCAGTTATCACATGCTACACCACGCTTCTGGTATAAGGGTACATTATGTTTGTGCGCATGTGTGCAATGCACATAAAGACTTGCGATAAACCTGCATTTTACTGTACCGATCGATTCAGAAAGGGTTGCTAAATCGGTCCATCCATTTGTCCGTCTGTCCACTATTGCTTTGTTCAACCTTCAGGTGTTAATTTTTGAGGTATTTCGACGAAATTCGATACACTGGCTTGTTTTGAATCAAGGGTGAACAATACGGAAAATAGTTCACATCGAAGTAGTTTTTCGACCACTTTGCATATAAGGCTTTATTTTGAAAAGTCGTTATATGACTATATTGTGGGCCATGACCAGTCATAGTGTTTATAACTGTTCTACTTATTTTCTTGGTAGATTGTCTTTTTCTACAAATTCACATGAACAGTCCTAGGGACGCGTGGACAGTTACCAACAATTGCCAATTTATTTAAAATCTCCTTTTAAAATTATCGTATTATATATAATATTATTACGTTTTAGATATCAGTTTAAGAAATAGTTCCAAATATGGTAAAGTAAAGAAATTTCATTCTTAAAAGTTTACTTAATAACATGCAATCTTTACTTTGCTTGCAAATTCTCCTTTATCTCACTATTTGCGACGCTAAAAAAACAACTGTTCACTCTCCCCTACATACGCATTAAGAATGGAAGCAAAAGAAAAATTTACCCTACTTCCTTAAGAGATTATCGCTGATAAATTATTATTTCATCTTTTCCCTTTTGAAAATAACTGTGATTTACAAAGTGACCTAATATCAAGTTTATAGCAACTGCTTAAAGTGGTAAAGATTTTCCCAAAGAAGGAGAAAGAAATTTCTCCAACAACAAAGACAAAGATTGAAACATAATTTTTGATATTTTTATTTGCAACAAAATGAAAGCAGTTCACTAAGAATTCCAAATTATAAGAATTTGTATGCATTGCCTTTAGTAGAGAATTAATAAATATTTGAGAAACTTCAGTTTATTTAGCAAAAGCAAATTGTTTGCTTTAAGAAATGAAAATAATTTTCTGCGGTTCTTGCATTAAATGTGGATTTTTCTAAACCAGTACAATATGGAATGCATGGAGCATGTATTTTATGTTCATTAGAGAGAAAAGTGCTGCTCCATTAAATTGTTCAGAAATTTATTTATGTTTTTTTTATTCCCTAAATAGTTGCTTTTAGTTTGTTGAAGTAAAGGGAACAAAAATTCATTACCTGAAAGAAATTATTTCCTTGCAATTTCGAGGTCTTCCCTATGAGCTGCGAAAGAGTGTCGGAGTATGCGAAGTCACCATCTAACGTCTCATCCATTGATTTACAACTTTTTTAATGTAATAACAGAAAGCTTTTATTCTCATTTACAACAAAACGAAAAGCGACCCTTGTTGTTAGCTTACCGCGACGACCTTCGAAGAGCGATTCGAACGAAATTAAAAGTTCACGTTGACATTTTTTATCTTTATAAAATTATAAATTCTCTTCCGTTCTGCTCTTTTATTTTGCAAATCGTAAAATGTAAAACGACTCGGTCTTCGAAGGCTAAGCAGCATAAGCGATAGGTTGTAGCGTAAAACCTTTGAGCAAAGGACATAAGGAAGGGTAATTTCATGATCCCAAGACTGCAGATTAAAATAAAAAAGGAAAAAAAGAAAAATTCTTATAGAAAAGCGTGTTCGTTACACTGTTCAAAGTTTTAAGTTTGTTTTCAAAAAAAGTCAGTTTTCAGTTTATTTTTTCGAGTATTAACCATATCTTTACAATGATGTTTCGAACACGTAGCGAGGTTGTTATAAGTTAATTTAAGTATCATCGAATGCCTGTTTTCGAGAAAGTTTGCAGTTTGGATTTACGCACACACGCATAACACAAAAATGAACATTTTTAAGGCATTATTCGCACACCTTTAGCTGTAGTCATGTGTACAATTTTTGTTCTTCTTGTTGAAGATTCAAATTTACACCAGGTATGTTGTAACGATTAAATTACAGGTAACGCGAGAATGCCTGTTGTGTTGCCTTTTTTTTTAATATTATTACACTCTACACCATGTGTGCTATTATTTATTAAGTTCATGTCAATATCCGAAACACCCAGAAGGAGTCGGAAAAGACCCAACTTTTGTTACACAAGCTTGTCTGTCCGTCTGTCTTGTTTTCTTCCGTTCAACTTACAGGTCACCGGTTTGTGCAATACTCTGATTTAATTGTTGAGCTTAAGACTGAAGGCTATTGAAAATGGTTTCGATCAGATCACTTTTTCATCGACTTTCGATATAATGCCTTATTTTGAAAGGTCGTTATATGAATAAGTACATTAAATGAAACGGTGTAGGGTATTCAACTACATCGTTTTCACTTGTTAAAAAACAAGTCTCTCTTAATACCAAGATACATAAGATTTATCGAATAATTTTTTTCGTATATTATTTTTCCATTATCTCTTCTTCCACTAAAAGAAGAATTCGTCAAAAAAGAACAATTTTTTACGATTTTTAACGCGGTGCTTCTTCTTGAAGAAAAAGTGTAACGATTTTTAATTTTTTTTTTTTAAGGTTTGATATATTAGACCCCCGGGGTTTCGTTGCAATGAAAAAATTAAGAAAAAAACCATTAAATACAAGATTTTTATCGTGCATACGTATACGTTTACGTTGCTGACTGAGTCGAGAAAGAAAAGCTCCGTTTTTTTTAATGATTAACTAGCATCAGAGTATTGCAGTTAGTTTGTTTCAATTTCGTTGAACACAAGCACACATTTTACTCGAGGAAAAGTTTTATAACAATCAGTCAATGGAAATTTAACCACAAATCAATTATAACAAGTAAAAAGATTAAAGTGGACTACGGTGCGGAGGGGCTTTGTATGGAAAATAATCGCAAAAGTGGACCGACCTGAATCGATGGACGAGTAGCCTGAGACTTTGGACTTGGACTAAAACGCATCAGTATACCAATCTTCTTCACAATGTTGCGGCCTGCAAGTTGAACATAAGAAGGCAAGATGGATGGACAGACGCACGGGAGGACATGCTTTGATCGTAATTCTGAATCAATAGATATAATAAAAGATCGGTCTATCCCAAATCCTTCTGGGTGTCGCATACATCTATACAAACTTATTATACCTTTTTACTATAAGTGGCGTAGCTTTTAAAAATCAAACGTTACTACGGATTTTTGATAAGAAAATGACTTCAAATAAAAGTATTGTACGAAACTTTTAACTTTATATGCTTCATCACTTAGCTTTTATTTGGATAGCGATTATTGTTACGAAGTTCTTTTCTTAAGCAAGAAGGAAAGAAGGAAACACAATAAGGAAACTTGTGTCTTCCAAAATTCCTTCTTTCATTCTATCCTGTATTAAGTGTCGGGCGAGTAGACTTTGACTAAAATCAAAGAAAAGCACAAGTAATTGCTTTTGAAAACTATCACTACTTTCTGGAAAACAGAAAAGCTTTTAAGTGCCCTTGATTCGCTAAGCCATTATAATTAAAGTTTAAAACTTTTTTTATTGTTCTATAATTAAGCTTAAGTTTGTCTTTTACTTATCCCAATCAGGGAAATCAGCTTGAAAAGTATTACCCCACTAAACTAGACCAGGAAAGATTAGCGTAGACTATCACTCTTTAAATAGGTTTTTAGCATTCCTTTTCGTAACTTCAGATTAGTGTCATGTCTGTACAAAGCTCATCTGTAGATTAATTAATATTTCGACGGCTGCAAGAAAGCTGCAAAGAAAATTTTTCTTTTTCGGGTGAAGCAAGCCATCGGTTTCTTTTTGAGTTTTACGAGGCTTAAGGATACTAACTAAAAACCAATACATAAAAAGCAAGAAAAAGGACAAGGGTTCGTATAAAGATGCCAACTTGAAAAGTATTGACGAACTGGGGTCATTTTATTCTAATTCTGGTCTTTAAATATGTAGTTTCTTCCTACCTATTCTTCCTACCTATTTACCTATTGAAACGTGAGCAGTTGTCGCCTAAACATAATAATACTAGTAAGCTAATACGGACTATGAACATATGGATCAGATTTCAACTTTCTATTTGTTCACATATGGGACGTTCAAAAAAGCATGGACCCACGTTGCGCACTTCCTTAAAACGTCAAATCGACTAAAATTATAATACATTACTCAATAAGTTCATAGGATGACATACAGAGGCAGTATGAATGCTGACGAATTCAAATGATTGTTAGGAATACCAACCTTCAAACAAAATATTTATATGTCATCCTACAGACTTATTGAGTGACCAGTTGGTTGAAATGATGAAAGCTTACTGCTTAATCTAAACTTGTTTGCGTGGTTTTGGAAAGCAGACTATAGCAAGAAAGGAATAACTCTCCCTCTTATTATTTATTTGCTAACATCTATGTTAATCGTTAGCAAGTTTTGCGATTTATTTTTACGGGGGACATTGTGCGAAACCTTCTCCCTTCAATTTATTATATACTTGGCTCTACTAACTCTATATGTAAGATAAATTCATCTGTTAAGCACGACTCTTAAAATTTACTGGCAATATATTTTTCCATCGCGATATCGTAGATTTGATTAACGGAGTGGAATATCCCCTATCGTTATTTCTTTTAGTTAAGCTTTATTTGCTTATTAGAGTGAATATCGTCTTCTTTACTATTCAAATCCCAATCAGCAATTCCGACTAGTTTTAATTGAATAATACTTTAATTAACCCTTAATACCTATCCATTATAAAGTCGCCCGTTAAAGGAATAAAAGTGAAGGATAATATTTAAATCATAGTAAAGAATTAAAGTGTATTTAACGAAAGAAAAATTAAAAAAAAAAAAAAAAAAAAATTTTTTTTTTTTT
>KK502505.1:535447-561612 GCA_000688735.1 Glossina austeni | reverse complement strand
TAGCACCAGTAGCACCAGTAGCACCAGTAGCAGCATTCATTCATTCATTCATTCATTTGTTCACTAACACATATATATATATATATATATTTATGTTCGTATATCTGTACATATATATGTATGTAGATATTTATGTGCATATATATATCTATATATGTATATATACTCGTTTTCTCTATATTCCTCTTTTCATTTCCATCTACATTAAATTTCAGGACTTTAGTATTTTAAGTATTTTCTTAGGAATATTGGAAAAACATTTTTTTAACGGTTTATTATATATACACACACACACACACACACACACATTTAGATGAATATATAATATAGACAGATGAGCACTTATTACGGTACAGATTTGCAATTCTTGTTATTTTTAGCCAGGGTTGATAACAATAACGTTGTTGATAATGAAAATAATGATATATCAACGATAATGAGCTCTTAAGGATAATAACTCATACAACTTGTTATGAAACCGAATCACTGTTCAACAATGCATTTTGTTTTCATAATGAAATAAATTACATGAAGGTAGAAATTATGCACGCACACACATATATATATATATAGGTACACGATTGTTACAATTTTTAATTCAAATGCGAATTAAAAAAAAACAGAAAAGAAAAATCAGAAATAGGAGCATTCATGTCGGAGCGAGCCGTAGATTTTTCTCTTCTTTACAGTAGTAACTGACTAGATTTGTTTATCGTTTGTAAAGAATCGAAGGGCCTACGACCCTGAAAATACCTCTGGAAAAGCCAACTCGGTTTCAGATTTCGCTGCTTCGCTTTTGTCATCATCCCTTAGAATTCGCTTTAATATTAGGAACTGTAGTTTATCGGTCGAAATGTGAAAAGACTAAGTAAAAAAGCAGTTTTTTTTGCAAAGTTCACCTTTATTCATCTCCAACAGTGATACAGGCAGTCCAAAGCATGTTTAACTCTTCCATGCCTTTTTCTAGAACAACTTGTTAGGACCCTCAAAAATACATTTCACTTTCTCCAATGAGTCGATCACTTGATCGACATCTTTCTCTCTGGAGCTTCCTTCTCCGATTTGTAAGCAGAGACCAAATCTGTGTTACAGCCCTGGGACTTATTGAGCGATGCGTTAGACACTTGAGACGGGCCTTAATTATTTCTAAGTTCACGAATCTAATTGAAACGTAATTGACGTCAACACTTTTTCCTTAGTCTAAAGAATTTTTTTTTCTTAAATTACAATTAACTTGAGACGTTGGAGATGATCGTAAGCTTTTGCCTATTAAATTGTCAAGTCAAGGTTAAAAATTCGATCATCAAACTCATTGGACTGCAGCATATAGGAGGCTGTCGCATGTCAGTGTCGATGTCAAATTAATCTCACCGCGGGCTTGACCATACTTGGGCAACCATACTTGATCAACCGCACTGCTATAGCTACTGTGAGTGCTCAATCGGCAAAAGCTACCGATTGGGAACACTTCCACTACCTCTTTCGCTTTTCCCCTCTCTTTATGACTATTACGTGTAGCTAAGTCATTGATCGTAGTACAGAACAATACAAAATGATATGCAGATAAAATAGACTCTATGCGGTGCAAGTAACTTTTAATTCATGTCGAGACGCGTGGGATGATTCCATTGAGAATGAAACGCCTTAAAAACGTTAGTGTAAAAAGTGTCCATAGCGACTACCTGATATAAGGAAAGAACTTTACAATTATTATCTACATGGAGGACGTGTAGTAAAAATTTCTGCGAGGTGCAAAAGTTGACAGTCAACTTATTTTAAAAGTCGTTGTGATATCCGAGATCTGATTCGGAATATTTTCTAGGGATTGCTATACAATAATTATGCATATACAAGGAATGCAATAACATCTACCATGAAATGGAACACATTTTTCAACTAATTATTGTTAAAGTTACATAAAATTAAATGAAAAACAAGTAAAAGCACTATAGGAAATCACATCTTCCCATAAAATTCCCTAAACCACAGTGCAGGTAATAAGCCGTGGGATCAAAACACGTTGGTGTACCAAATTTTATCAAAATTTTGTCAAAACTTGTAACCTGTTGATTGAACAAAACGAAAATAATCGGAAAGACGAACAGACGAATGGATGGACAGACAAGTTTAAATAAACTAAGAATCGCTTTCTGAATCGATATAATAAATGGTAGGTGTATCTGAAGATTTTTTTGGGGTTTGCATACATCTACACACAGCTAATATATGCTAACAAGTAGAGCAATTTGTTTCAAAATTGAAGGTCTACAGCTATAACATTTACGTCCGTGAATGTTAAAACATTCGGCTTGAAGTGAATACAACATGATCGCTTGGCCCACTTCTACTTTATTAATATCTGTTTTTAATTTTACCTGGCAATCGGTGACGATTCTGAATAGATTTCGATAGATAGAAAAATATTTAGATAGAAAAATTTAGATAGAAAAATATTAGATAAACAAATGCAATAAAAAATATATATTTTGTCGTTTTCCCCGTAGGCCCGGTTAAATGCAACACAACTGCCCCGATTATCCGGATATTTCTCGTGAGACTCTCCTGTTTTCTTTTCTTTTAATTGTTCCCAGTTTGGCAGAAGGCAACAGCCAAATGGGGCCATTCGACTATATCTGTGCTTGCTCGAATATAATGCGAAGTTTTCAATACACTACTACGCGCTACGTAGGAGAAGACTGAATCAAAAATCGGTCGCATGCCACCACCTCTTTGAAAAAACTCAATTTCATATGTGGAACTTCTTAAGACAATTTATAACAATTTTCGACAAAATCAGAAAAATGATTAATGAAAACAACAACTTAAAAACATAGGCTTGACATTCATATCACCCGCACAGATTTCTATTTAATTAACTTGCACAGGAGATAGTTGATGAGTTATTATAAGCTCCACATACTATGTACTGTGCGTCATTTAGCATACGAGCAGAACTTATTGAAGACTTTTGTCCATTAATTTTATTTATTTTGTATAAGTGTTGGATTTTTGTGACAGGCGAACAGCAGACGGACGAACTAAGAGATATTGTCAACAATATTTTAACGGATTTTTATACTTGTCACACAGGACTGTAATAAGTTATGCAACGCACTCAGCGAAATACGTGAAAAGGAAAAATATTTTTGCTCTACTTAAATAAAGTTAACCTCATATTCAGACATTCGTAGGGCACCCCACTAGACACGTCCAGAGACTTCAATCACTTTTTCTTCCATTCAAAGTATTCATTTCAGCTCCAAAGCAACAAAAGTGCTCAACATTGTAACTGAAGGTTATGGCCTCAATTTTTTTGAGAGTTAAGTAATTGTCTGTTTTTTTAGTTAACTAAGCATCCTTAACAGAATAAAAAACTAGCAGGGGAGCAATAATAATTCCAATTATCATTAGGGAGAGGAAAAAAATTATTCTTTTTTAACTACCGGAGGGGATCTATTAATGAATAAATGAAAAAAAGTAAGCCACGAATTATTAGAGCATTCATCACATTATTTGAACCTGAGAGAAGGGGCGATGGCGGTTCAATTTGACTTTCATCCGCTCACCAACCGCAAAAAGCTTCCACGCTGCAACTATTTTTTCATCCAGTGAAGTAATCGTCATAGCAAACACAGATGAATATTTTAAAAGATTTCAGAAAATCTCGTAGCAAAGGTCAGGGATGAGTGAATTGAGAAATTGATGAGGAAAATATTTTCAACTTTAAGCGAAATACACTAAAAAATAAACACATAAATATTTTGAAATATTCAGTGCCTCATAGCACATTATCATTATTGTGCTGCAACGCGACCTCAAAGATCTAGTGTACTCGCACATACCTCTAGCCTTTCAGTGTTAGGATTCCCATAGATCCCGCTAACTTCTTTGGCTCGGGGCCCCATTTGGCGTCGTGCTATTCAAACACTTCTCACGTCTCATTTTGCAAATGGCCTGATGTTCACATTGGACATGATGGGCTGCTTCACTTGTTCCTTGACAGATTCTGCACGAATCAGTACCAGAGATATCCGTGCGGATTGTGACCAAAGGCAGTTCGCTCTCTCTCGGTTTCAGTAACTTATGTACCGCATCTTTTTGCTTGCCGTTGTCCTGTACTTTGTTCCCAATAGCAATTCGTTTTTTTCTGGGCTCATTGCCTCTTAATATGGTTTCTCATTACCCCACAAAATGATTTCGAACCTGTCACGGCCCGCTCGCTTCCTAACCATTTCATCCCGCTCAAAACCCAAATGCTCAGTTACTCATATTAGATGCATAGATGTCATAGCCTTGCTTTTTGAAACTATATAGCACAGAGTGTATCAAAATTCACACAATATGGTCGATATCGAGATTTGAATGCAATAACTGTGACAAGTTTAATTATAAAATTAAGGGAAAGTGCGTCAAATAGAGTGAGCTTAAGCACTCTGACATTCTTCAACACAAACCATCGGAGCATATGATGAGAGTGTTGCTGAGAATCTCCGGAGCTCAATTAGCCTTCATTGTCAAGAATTGCATAATTCGGGAAGCTCTCTCCATGCTTGCAAAGTTCAGCTGACTCAAGAACTGAAGCCTACGGGCTACGCAAAGCGATCAGAATTCATTGAGAGGATTATGAAACAACAACAAATAAACGTTGAATTTTCGAACAAAATCATTAAAAGTCTTTGAGGCAGTAAAACCCCGGAGGCCATTTGCCCGCTTTGCTATTCCGTATAAAACTAAACCAATAGAAAATGAACAATTTTGTACCCACCATCGCAGAAAGGGGGCGCATTTGTTTCGTCAAAACGTTTGCAACATCGAGCAGGGAGTTTCCGAGATATCATTAAGGATATATACATTCATCATGAAATTCTGAATCGATGTAAGCATGTCCGTCTGTCCGTTTGTATAAGGTCTAATGAAGCTATCGATTTAGAGTTTAGTAAATCCATTGGAAGCTCTCGCGTGCCGTGTCACAGAGTGAGGCGGCCTAAGCATATCCCTTTATATGGCTGTCCATCCCTTTCGATTTGTATGGTAAATATTCTCAAAAGTTGCGCATGGGCTTCAAAAATGGCAATATATTGGAGTTTATCGGAGTTTAGTATTGAAAACACTTCGGACACCCAGGACAACGTAAACTAGGAAAAGCTCTCTTTAGAGAGGTAAAGAACAGGAATTTTTGCTCTTCGCAAAATGAGAAAAGTTCGCCCCGCCCAAAATATTATTGTTTTGATGTTTGGCGTTCTTTAAGCAAAGAGTGTCGGATATAAAAGATCGAGCCACAGCCACATACTTGTTAGTTACGTTTTTTTTTATCGAAATTACTTCTTGCATGAGTTTTGAAAAATATATTGTATTTAATTATGTAACAGACAAAGTACTGCCTGGAGCAAAATTTAAGCGAAAAAATGAAACAAAATTGCACCGTACTTAGCTAACGTTGCACTTTAATTAGCTGAAAGTGTAACGTGATAACCCCTTCCTTAAATATCTAAACAAAAGCGCAAACTTTTAGTTTTTGACAAAACGTTTTTTCTAAAATATCAGAGAATTAATTTTGTTAAAGTTTTTCAATTAATTTTATACCCATACAGTATTTCCATAAACCATGTGTTGTTGACCTCGTTTCCGAGGCACCGAAATGACGAATGATAATGATTGGAGGTGCGAAAATTGTAAAAGATAATGAAAAGGAAACGGGAAGAAACTTATCAAAATACTCGCTTATCAATTAAAAATGTTCACCTGCCACATTTTGCGATAACAACAATGATGTACAGTTCCGAATAAAACAAAAAAAAGAAGAAGAAAAAGAAGAACAAGAATTTTTGTTAACAATTACAAAAAGGATATGCGTATACATGCACGGTGCATGCACCTGATATGCGCATACAATTTTGGTCAACATATATCATCATCATCATCAACATCAACAGCGACTATTGCTAACGCTACTACACCAGCAGCAACGCTTGTTTTTTTTGTTTTTGTTTTTTTATTTAGTTATTTATTTTTTGTTTTACGTCACGTGTGTGACATGGGTATACATACATACGGCTATCACACAAATGAACACAAACTGGTCGTTATGTCGACAGCACGTCGTTAGCACACAAAATATATGTTTGCGCCACCCGCGCACATAATCATCTGTACATACGTTTTTCGTTTTATTTCTTTCTTTTTTTTTTGTTTTTTGTCTATCGCTCAAAGTTTACACGTAGTGTAAAATACTTTTCCTGTTTGCCGCCAAACTCTGTTGGCATCAACTTGATGCACGAATTTTTGTTACAAACTAAAACGTTCGTAACGCTCATACATGTAAGAGTAATGATGTAACTTTGTGTAAATGTCTAAAAACTTTAGCAAATAAACGCAGAAAAAAAAAACAAGAAAAATTTAGTTTTTCCTGCAACAAAATAACTCATTTTTCTCTTTTCCTTTTTTCTTTTTTTTCTTTTTTTTTATCCACTAACTAAAATTTACAAACCATCACACACATGCAAACAACGATATTTTATGAACTTTTTCTCCAACACACAGGCATTCAACCAAATATGTGTGAAAAGTTATTCATCACTTATATCTGAGCGATAAGTTGACTATATTTTATCACATACACGCGCTAATACCACAATATAAGCATAGCAAGCATTCATGCACACACACACACACAGTGTTAGTTTATAAATAGTTTGTGTATTCTCTGTAGCAAACGAACGACAAACGTGCTCTCTATTCAATTAAAAGTGTAATTAGATTTACTAAAGTACCTCCTGTGAGCAGGCATGTATGCATGTATGTATGTAATCATGTTTGTATTATAAAATCCATGCATGCATTTATGCTTATATATTGCACGCGTGTGTATTCACAGCGCTCTTTCGGCAAACGTCTGCCACTATGTAAGCTTAATAGTGTGTACTCTAGTGCACGGTTGGCTAGAATGAATGAAATCTTTCTTAGTTGGCTTACAAAGTCTAATTTTTATAAATGCCTTCATAAAATGATATTCAACTAATAGAAAAAACACAAAAAAAAGCTTTACATAAGACAACTAGAGACGAATTATCCGCGCCTAGTTACCATGCATCTGAACGTTTATACTTTTCTCTAAGGCAAGGGTAGGAGGGTAGGTCATGTAACAACAGCCCAAGTTTTAGAATATAATTTAGGTAAGCACTTGGAAATCTAAGCATGTCATTGTCGTGCTCTTCAAAGAAATTCTCATGTCGTAGATATGCAGCCTTGCGGAGATTTTAAGCTCCATTATTAAGACATAATGGAAATTAACTAGACCCTTACAATTATGGTTTACGGTAAGTGCTTCCAGGTATAACAAGTGAAAACATCATAGGGGGCTACAACTCACTATTAAATGCTCCTCACCACTGCGCTTACTACACTTAAAGTGTAAGGTGTAAAGACATTGATTTAAAGGCTTTTCAAAGTAAGGCGTTATATAAGAAGGCTGAAAGCTGAAAACTGGCCCGATCCGAGCCACTTTCAATGGCTTTCGTCCTTCAGTCACGGCACGTAAGTCTGTCAAGTTTCATTAAAATATCTTGAAAACTACCGCCCGTAGGTTGAACACAAGAAAACAAGACGGCCAGATAGATGGACAGACAAGCTCAAATCAGACAGTAATTCTGAATCGATGGGTATAATAAAAAATTGATTTGTCTCAAGCTCCTCTGACCATCGCATACATCCGCTCAAACACAATATACTTCTGTACTGCAAGTGATATGTGGAAATAGCTCAACATTTGTATCGCTTTTTATGAGATTTTCTGGTTTTTCAAATATTTTTCTAAAACTTCATTTGCTCTCTTACGCTTCGTAGGTGAAATTGATTTTTATTTTATTTCAGCTTTTATGCATGTTATGCAATTGCACAAATTGCTATAACGATTTATAGTAGAGATGGTCGGAAGGATACAACATGAAATGCACTCAGCCAAACATATTATTGAAATTAGTTCACTTCTATCAGCCTGTATATGGTACAAAAGTATCTGTTTTGCAATAGTTTCTAAGAAGCATGCGACAGACTAGTTTTAGTTAAAGATATATTTTCCTTCATATAAAATTAGTTCCGAGAGGAATGCAATCTTCGAAGTTGTTACACGTGCCGTTTGTGAACTGAAGAATTTATTCAGCGTGAAATTGTTAATCAATATAGATATCTCCGTCCTTTCGTCTCCCTATCTGATGGGTTAATATATCCGCTTATCGCAAGAGAGGTAGCATACATATGATTACCACCAGTGATGTACAGTATAAACGAGTATTGAATGCACTCCAGCTCGCATTGCTAAGGCTTATATTTTGTTCAATTATCAGTAAGTATTTCCGCTTATGGCTTTCATTACCCAATTGCTGCGCATTTACCACCGAATCCAAATAACGTGAAAAATTGCGATGTGCTTTGATGTAATAATACTACGGTTTTCCTTTCTCGTTAATTTTTTTATTTCAAATTTGTGCATGTGGCTTATACTTGCATATGTCACTCTCGCATATTATATATATAAGTATATATACATATATATGTGGCGTTTGAAGTCTCACATAAAAGGTTTCAATTTCTGTGAAACAATTTTTATTTTCCTTTTTTTACTTTTTAACTTGATCGAGGGCTACAAAGTAGCCTTTGCCTAATCTTTCGTTCAATCAACGCGCTTTATGTAACTTTGAAATTGACTTTTGAGTTGTTGGCGGCGTATATATGTTTGCTTCCTCCGATTTCAGAAGTAATACGTTCCGCACTTCTTCTGGTAGCACGTTGCATCCCGACGCCGTAACCCTTCTTCCTTTTATTCTCACTTCTTTAAATAAGAAGCGTTAACAAGGGTTTTGTTTAGGGCCAATATATAGCCGAAATCTCCAAATATTATTCAAATCGGAATTATTAATTGCACCGATGTACAAAACATTTACACATTAGAAGAAATACACAATTTATCTAACAAACGTAAAAATTCGTTGACGATAAATTTTCAAAGTCCATTTCATGGTATCCTAATCTCTCTAAAGGCGTGGTCCACTAAACTGTCCGCAAAGTCTGACTTCAACCCTTTGTGTCCTACGTCATGCACAGTCAATAGTTTATATCAACATGAACTCAGAATTAAAGTCTTATTCGATAAAATATCTCTTGAATAAGTTAAAGCATTCCGATCTTCTAACATGTTACGGTCTTTTTTTGGAGGAAATCTCGACGAAGAGCAAACAATGGATCGGAAAGACGGCTAATGATTATGCTCACATCCCACAAGGGCTACCCTGGACTCTTGTCCGTCTATAGACACGATGTGTGCGGCACCGATCATAGCTTTAGAGATTATGAACGTCGAAGGACATGTGATATCGTCCTACTTCTTTCATCAGGGACTTAGGGTGAACACTGTGACCTGCGTCGAGATTTTGGAAAGAGTTCTAAAACAATTAATTGATAATATACTAAGAAACTTTCTTCCTTCAGAAAAAGTTATGACCCCAAGCTCTGATTAAAGCATTTCGTCGGTAGCAATTGGTCGGTCGCAATGCATTAGCAAACAACATTTGTAGCATATTATCTTGCTGGACATTGAAAAAAGTCCATCATTCATCCCAAAGTAGAAATGTTACATGTGTCAACTAACTTCCTGCCCACATTTTGTGGAGTTATAATAAATTTTGCAGAAAACATGAGATATGTCGCTATTTCCGCAAATACTATAAAGTACTATACTATGCAGCCTGTATGTATATAGATCGTACACATGTAATCGAGGAATAGAATTACTCAAGCATCAAGAATTCATAAGCTGACCAGATGTGCTTTTTTGTGAAGTACAGTACAACGGTATCGAAGAATGTGCTTTTTTTTGAAAATTTCTTTTTAGCCTCTTCAACAATACAGAGCGTTTCCAATGCTTACTATTAGAAGTAAAACTTTTCTCGAATGTTATTTACAAATAAATACGAGTCCGAATAAAATAATTAATAGTTGACGTCTATAATCGTATATCGACTTATTGACCCATATATGCCTTACACCCTGAATAATAAACTTGTTGCATATGCTTAGAAATATTTTTCTAATGGCGAAAGAGTTAACTTTTTAAAAAACTTATCTCCTGATGTTGAACTTTGGAAACAAAATCAAGATTTCAACGTTGCTTCTATTGATTATTAAACCCTATATATCTTGTGGTTAAGTTTGTGAGAGATGTATGCAGCATCCAGAAAGGGTTGAGATAACCCCACCTTTTATTATATCGATGGATTCACAATAACTTTTTACATCGATCTTAGTTTGTCTGTCCATCTGTCCATCTTGCTTTCAGCCTATAGGTCGCAATTTTTGAGATATTTTGAGGAAATTTAGTATAGCGACACGTTTTAGTCCAAAAACAAGCGCTATTAAAAATGGCTCAGATCCCAGCAGTTTCTCGACTACCTCCCGCATAAAACCTTCTTTTGAAAAGTCATTGTATAAGTAACTATGAAACCAAATAACGTGGCGTATCTGATGCTATGACGTATCTGATAGTGTGCCGTGTCCCACTATAGTGCGTTTACTTGTTTTCAATTGTAAAGTGAAGCCCTTTTTTTTTAAGGAGTGACGAAAGCGAAAGAGATTGGCAGTCGGCGCAGTCCAAGTGGTGAATTGTATACGGTTACCAGCTAAGCGCTCACCATGACTGCGAGCAAGTGCATTCTATTCGTTCACTCGTGAAGGTAAGTTATAGGGAATTGACGTTTCGAGCCAATTTCATACCTAACACCCTTCACCCCATTGTGTATAAGTTTGTGCCTCAAATATTGTGGACGTACTTAGAACAAGTTCAGTTCCAATTGCTTGATACTTCTGCTTTTATAACAACAAGCGAACAGACAGATCTGTCGAAATCAATTCGGAAGCTTGCGCTCTTTCGAAGAATAAATAATTGTTACTTTTGTAATCCCTATAGGCAAGCATTCTAAACATAACTAGAAATTGAAAGACGCGCATCCTTCTGTTTAAATAAATATGAAAATAAAGATGAAAAATATTGAAAATTAAATTTATGAAGAAATATTTTTTGAATTTTTGAAAAGGATTAAAAACTTATTTCATCACCAGTAAGGCTTACATTATGCATACGTAAAAATGTGGAAATTTTTCAAGCATAAGAATTCACCCGATGAAGGTGAAATCAATTTCAATGACTCTTATGGATGCGATATAAACCAATGTTTTGTTTATGGCCAACATGCAGAAGTGTTCATAGTAATGCATATAATGCATGTACAAGTATGTTTACATAATATTTTTCGAAATTTGCATCTACCATGGCTCTACGACTATAGGTGCGGTGGATGCTTTGAATACATAATGATAAACTAAGCTGAAAAGCTTTGATTGGCCACAATATGATATCAATGTCCTGTTGTAGTGCGTATGTAAGACTTTTCGTATCAAATTTTCCTATTTTCAGTTCATTTCATGTACGTGCATTAACGCCATTGTGAATGCCGTAATGGCCATGCTGACCACTATATATCCTTAACAGTTCTTTAAAAGCCAACCGCACTTGTATGTATCCTCTTGCATACATACATGAAAGCCTGGCAAAAAAAAAAAAAAAAATTTTTTTTAATTCCAATTTTAAAAGTGCAGACACGATGAGAGAATGATTTTTAAATCAATGAATGAATTTATATTTTGTGTATTTGATTTACAAATCGAATACCTTTTCAACCAATCCAAAGTTCCAAGTTACACCAAATTTTTATTAATTTTCTAAATTTCATTCACAAACCACGCACATCTTCGGAATACTTTACAGGTTCGGAAAACTTGGAAAGGGCTTGCATGCAATAATTGACCAAAGATTACCTTTCAATGTACATATTGAGCTTGCCTTAAATGAAGGAAGGACTGATCTTTGCTTTCTCAATGTTACCAAAAGGTTATACACAAATTTGGAGAAGCCAGTGCTGGAATATCCCTCTGTCGTGTGGTCTCCTTCCTATAGGATACATGCCTTAAATGAAGGAAGGACTGCTCTTTGCTTTCTCAATGTTACCAAAAGGTTATACACAAATTTGGGGAAGCCAGTGCTGGAATATCCCTCTGCCGTGTGGTCTCCTTCCTATAGGATGCATGTTGAGGGAACAGAATCAGTTCAGAAGCAATTCCTGCTTTTTGTGTTGAGGAATTTGGAATGGAAGCCATTGGTCAAAAGCCAATGAGCACTTCCCGCACTTGAGGGAAATTTCATGTTCATAAAGCTAGACTATTATGGATATAATTATGAGCTTTTTAACCCGTTTAGGATCCTTTGTAAAAATGTAAACGGTGTCTATAATTTAAACTCAATACTGGATTCGTTCAAGACCATCTACTTCGACAGCACGATGAACTAATAAATTTAGACTACTTTTCGTTTCGCAAGGTATCAGCTGCGGAGTAGCTGTTTGAAAGCTCTGCCCTAACAGTATAAGATTCTTATATGATTTGTATTGTTTGAGTTTTGTTGATATGTGTTTATATAAGGCGGCTGAATGTGTTATATATATTTTGCTATAAGATTTCTACACCTACAGTTTGTGAAGCATGCTGTGTGGACTCATTCGAATCCTACTTTTGTAATAGATGATAGAGGTAGACCTTGCTATGTTATGTTCATGCGGATAACGTAGATTGATTTTAGTCCGTCTCACGGCAGAGACTTATACTTTAGGTCATACGGGACTTGCAAAGTGTGATCAGGATTTTTCTTTCCTTTCTTTTCCTTCTATTACCAGCATTGGCAGAAATAAATTTTTTACTTCGGCCGGATGGCGGAAACAGTCCATTACGATAGTTTGGTGATGACTGTTCTTGGCCAAATTGCGGGAAAAAATTGCATTGCAATAGGGTGCTTGAACCATAGAAATGTAGAGATTTTAGATGGATGTCGGATTAGTGGCGTTGTCTCTTTCCGTGTGCCATTGTGAACGGGGGAGTTAATTCTGCACCGGCAGGAAGTCACGGTAAGCATCTAGAATTCCTACCATGTACGCTTATAGCTCAGTGAATTGTCAGAATGCCATGAAATTTTGACGCGTATCGTTTGAAAGTTAGTACTATTCATAAATCATACGAATCTGTCAACGATGTTGGTAGATGTGTTTCAGGCCGCAGCCTTATTGAGTGATATGATGTACTATGCAACATGAACTATTTCGGTCGAGTAAATCTCCAGGTGTACGCCTGGTAAAACCCATGCAAGACCAGGATCACATTTGTTCCAAAGTTGAAACAACTCGTATACCGCGGACTTCTCTAGGGAATCTGAGTAATCCAAGTAAAAACCAAGGAGTTTAACTTGATTTACTTCCGTCAATCCACATAGGGTTAAGGAAGATAAGTGACAAGATCGGTGTGAAGAAAAGCAACATTAGCGAGATAGTTAAAGAGAGAAAAAATGTAACGATTCAAATATTAAGTAGTAGAGGAAAAGAAACTCTGCATCTTCACCTACAACCGCGGCACAGTGAATGCAATTGATTTCCTTTAATTGCAATGTAACTGTAGATATATATCTTCACCTTCTTAAGGACTCACTTTCAAAGTTAAGCGATAGTTGAATCTTGCTTTGGTTGTCACGCACATGTTGGCCGTTAAATTATTGCAAATATATTTATTTCTTATGTATGGAGAGTATACTCAGCCTTTGTAACAGACTAAATATATTTATCTTAAAGTAGGGGATAATTCCTATATTTTTAATTCAATCCACTGCAATCACTCAATTTTCTAACACTTCGAATATTATTTTATTTAATATATTTGAAAAGATTATAAGCTTTTGCTGTCATGAAAAAATATTGAGAAGTTTTTGTCACCAGATAGTGTTTGGTGTCATATATCATAACATAGTAACGCTAATCAAATTAAGTGATACTGACGCGCCTTTATATTTCAGTGAAATGCAGACATGGCGTACGTTGAACACGCAAAATTAATAAAAAATGAGAAAGAAGAAAAAAACAAAAACGTGGCGGACGTAGAAAACGAAAAAAAATGGAACTGAATAAAATTAACCAAAAAAATATTAGGAAAAAACAAATGAAAGCGTGGCCCACCATTAAATACCTCACATCACCCTACGGTTATTCATTAAAGGTCTTTTCAAAATAAGTCGAACCACTTTAATAGCATAAGAAAACAAGACGAACCGACAGACGGACCAACTCAGATGGATTTAGAAAATGATACTGGATCGATCGACATAACGAAGATTGGATCGAACTAAAGTCATTTTTAGTGTTGCATAAACCCGCACAAACTTAATATATCTTTGTACAGCAAGTGCTGTAGGGTGCAATAAATAAACAAAAAGCTGTAAGCAAAACTAACCTTCAACTTTCTTCAGCTGCGAACAAAGACCTTGATGTTCCCTTTTGTTCCTTTTTGACCACTACACCATGATGTCACTTGTCAACGAATTAAATATCCTAAGTGTGAATAGACAAACTTCGAAGCTTTGGGTGCCGCTTGTTGTTGTTGATGAAAAATCTGGTTGAAAGGATTTTTATTAGCGAATCGTTAGTGGAACACAACGCAGACGACTTATGTTTGAAGCCATTCACTAACGGCGATAAGAAATGAATAAAACACGAATTTATCAGTCGAAAAAAATCAAGGTCAAGGCAACGCAAACGACTTTAAACCAAAAATTAATGCCTAATAGCGCCGCACCGCATGTTTGATGGATTTGGAAATTTCGAGATTCTCAAGCCTGATTAAACTTTCGACTCCAAACTCTACTACCAGCCAGCTAACGATCGAACAAACCCCCCTCCTAACTGACCAATGACTGACTGAAAGCTATTTCTTCAAAATATTTTCTTTTATTTTCACTATGAAGAGAAGTTGAAGAAAAAAGTACAAAAAAAGAAAGGTAAATAAGGAGGAGAGAGAGGGAGAGAGAAAGAAAAGTGAATTGATTGCGAGAACCGTAGAAGAAACTCAATTAATTTAAAGGTATTTTTCATTACATTTTCATGAAAAATTGATTTAGAAAAAAAAAAGCGTTTTCATGATTGAAGTGCAGTACGCGTATTGTAATTATACGTCAAACAATTAGAAATAGCCTAATGAGACTCATTAAAATATATGGTATGGTAGGACTGTAACACTTACTGAAAGGAATAAAATTTGGGCTATATATAGAGCGCCTACGTCTTTCTCCACGGATAATACAACTAAACACTATAGTTGGCCACCACCTAGCATTAGATATCTTACAATACCTTACAGTTATTTATGCAACGACTTTTCAAAATAAGGCGTTTTGTGGCAAGTGGGTCAAATGGTTGTCCGATGATTTTAGACATTTTCAAGGACCTTCGTTTTTGGGACAAAAATCATCGGCGTATACAATTTCAGCAAAATATCTCAAAAATTACGAAATGCAGATTCAACACAAGAAAACAGGACAAACAGAAAGATAGACAAGCAATTGGGCGGACGGATAGACGTACAGACAGAGAAGCTTAGATCATTTTAGAAGGTGACACTGAATTGATCGACATAATAAAAAGTGGATCTGGCTTAAGCCCTCCAGAGTGTTATGTACACTCGCGCAAATCTAATAATCCTTTAGGTCGCATGTGGATCCTACACCACTTTACTTTGCTTTAACATGGTTAAAAATAGAACACTTTAATGACTTAAATTGCGCCTGAAAACATTAAAAAGAAATTTTTTCATTATTATCTAATCAATTGCGGACGGTACGTATGCACGTCCGCATTCAAGCATCTACATATGTATTTATGTATGCAGATATAGCAAAATATTTTTTGAAATATAAAGCCAAAGCACGTGTCATACACATACTAACCATAGCATGAGTCACCAAGCGCTCACATAATGACCAGAGTCAACCGGATTTTGTTGAAATTTTGCACGACAACAACTAAAAGAGGAAAACATATCTATATAAAGCAACGTATGCTTAACGATAAAAGCAACAACCTGGTGAAATATTATCTCGAAAAAATAAACAAACATGCCCTGTTGCTTTTTTTTCTTTTTCATTTTTTTCTTACTATTACTCTTTCTTCCTATCCTTCAACTTTATATTTTTGCTTATTCATGTTCTTTTGTTGTTTAGCTGCACTACGTGGTGCATAATTTATTTTCATTTCATGTAAATGGGTTACAAAAAAAAAAAAAAAAAAAAAAAATCTGGTCGTCCTTGATGAAAGTCGATTAAATCGACGCGTAAAGAAATGAATGCGTGATGGGTAAAAAAAAAAAAAAAAAAAAAAGAAACTTATATACTCTGCAATATATGTATGCACACATATGTTTGTAGCAATATATAAAGTATATGTTAATTCGTACGTAACATTTGGACATAATCTCAAGAGACACGTCATGCTTGCTTGCATGGTGAATGAAGTAATATTTTAAACATTAACTTTTTTACCCCCATTACAGTTTACTCTTTCTCCCTCCTCGCTCTCTCTCTCTCTATCTCTCTCTCTCTCTCTCTCGCTCTCTCTCTCTCTCTCTTTGTCTTTTCGATAGAACACATTTACAAATGCTAGTTTATATTTTTACGTACATATGTCGCCACATGGTGACATGCACTTGTACTTAGTTCACTAAGGGTTAAATTTTTGTTTCCAATAAACATTAATTTGCAGGTGAATAGGTGCCGTGCTCTTTAGCAACATTTTAAGGTTTTAAATGTAATAACTTATAGCAGACACTTATCACTAGTTTATCCTCTAACTTTATATAACAAAGTTTTTGTGATTTATTTAAGTATTTATAATAATTCATGTCAATACGGACGTATAGGCGTATAAGTAATATTAAATTTTATTAGAATCAGCATGAAAGCGGAAGTAATAGCATGAAGCTTCTGCTGGCGTCAAGCACATTATAGTGGCCCTGAGGTGAGGAAGAGAAGGGGGACGGGAGAGGGCGGGGGAGGGGGCGAGGGAGGACTGAATCCAAAATGAAAGAGCACTTAAGTTTACATACTAAATATAATACATAACGCTACATAATATATAAATTTAAATACTAAGTGATAGAAAAAAAAAATGTATAAAAGAGAAGTGGCAAGCGGTGATGGATAATGATGGAAAAATAAGAGATACTAGATGACAAGTGTTACCTACTAAGTACTATATATTAAATATTTGATGCTATTTGATACTAGCTTGCAGATACCTGATGTTAAATATTAAACACCGGAAGCTAGGTACTAACTATCGGATACTTGATGATGAATATGCGGTACTACACATTAGACACTAGTTGCGAAATGCTAGGTACGAGGTGGTAAATTCCAGATATCAGACACTTGACCCTAGTTTCTAGATCTCAGATACATGATACCTAATATTCCATATCAAGTGTTAAAGACCAACTATTAGACACTACATATTAAAAACCAATTGCGAAAGTTGCTATAGACTACATCCTAGATGTTATACAGACACCACATAGTTGATACTAGATACAACATCCAAGATCCCAAGTGCTAGACACAAGATAACTGATATTAGATATTAAATACTCAATACCGGATATCAAATATTAGTTTTTTAGACATGAAGTACAACTAGCGTAGACTTACAGCCGAATACGATTGATACGTAAAAATAAACCTTATCCGAATAAATAAACCTTATTACGAATAAAGTCTTATAAAATGCAAAAAAAGAAGAAGAAAAACATTTACACGCCCAGCACAAGGACACACTCCCAACCGGGATATAGGCCCGAGTTGGGGCTGAAGCCCTAAACCATGGCAAACATGCAAAAGCTTGGCAATCAATTATGTTGAAGATATCTATAAGTCATCTAACGGTTAGCAGTTAGTTTAAATGGGGCATAGGTGCAGCTCGCCTATTACAGAGAGCAACTTTGATAGATTCGAAAGAGTTGGATATTGAAACTAAGTTATAGATATCGTTTAGAATTTTGCAAGCGTACCTAAATGGGTTGAAAAGCTCACAGTTGTACGACTTAATGAAAATAATGTTTCTAGAAACATTGAAGCTTATCCCACCTAATAGTGGCGGCAAGTCAATAAATGGTACGATTTATTAACTTAGCTAAGAAAGAAACACCAAGGATAAAAAAAACTATGTCTCTCTAAGACCAGCAAAAGCAATCTATCTTCGGAAGGAGGCAACGGGAGAGACGGTTCCCAACCCAACCAGATAAAATACTAAATAGCAGGTACCAGATACGAGGTATTAGATGGTTAATGTTAGGTTTGAAGGGCTACGTCTTAGATGTTAGACACTGTTAGCTATTAGATATTTAGCCCTAGATACCAGATTCCAGAGAACAAATTCTAGGCAATAGGTACTGCATACCTACTATTAGATAGTAGATACAAGATTTGAGAGTCTAGATAGTAGAAATTAGATGCTAGATACCGCATACAAGATAGTACAGATCACATACTAGATACTAGATGATAGATGCTAGATACCAACTGCTAGAATCGAGACACTAGATGTAATACCATAAATGCTATGCATTAGATACTAGATACTAGCCATTTACTTTTAAATGTTTGACACTTTAAACTAGGTTCCAGATTTTAAGGTCTACATATTGAACGTTAGACACCTGATACCAAAGTTCAAATACTACTATAACTAGATACAAGATACCATGAGCTTATAGTAGATACTGCAAAAAAAATATTACATAATAGATAATAAATTTTAGATAAGAAATCGACTAAGAGAGAGTCGTCAGTTGAATGTCTTAGTACATCTTGACTCGCCTACCATTGCGGACAAAAGCAAGCTGTAATAGTAAAAGTACACGACACATAGTAGTAGGTAAAGTGTGCATAACTTGTAAAGAGTAGAGTCCTAGAAACACCTGTTATTTTACCGATAATTTTTCTTTGACAATTTTGTCTATCAAATATTTTCGGAGAATAAAAACAAAAGTTTTAAAAAAATAATGAAAGAACATTAAATAACTCTCTACCACAGTCTCTACCACCATTGCACGTCCAAACATGTTGGCAAATTAATTAAAACTGTCAATCACAACAATAACAACAGTATCGTTTATATCAATTGCAACAACTGCTGGAGCAAAAAAAGAAAGTCAGTTATGGTTGAAGACTAAAATTGCATCGTATTGAAAACAGTTATCGTTTCGTTGCCTTTTTTACTTTATAGAGGCGCATTGTTTGTTTTGCGATATTTATACATGTCTCACATACTGAAAAGCCTTGACATGTGATTCTTACGCAATGGTAACTTGGATCAACAATCTTCTTCTTTTTTTTCCTTTGCTCACAAGCAAAAATGACACCACAGATTTGTAAACAGTTTCTTGATGAGAACCTTGGTATCGATTTTCAATTGATTGATGGCTCATAATAGTTGGATTAAACACAAAAGACGATACAGCTAAGTCTAGGTCTTTAACGGAAAGCGTCCATGTTAAATATACGGAGGATTTTTTCTTCTCGTCTGTCTGTCTGTTGCTGACAATAACGAGAAGAAATCTTTTATATTCTCGGAAATGTAACAACATAAGTAGAGTAGAGAGGGAAGTGCAACTAATCGGTCTATCGCTTTAGGGATTACAAAGAACGTAGTAATGAATATTTTTTAACTGGCCTACAGGAACTTCCTTACGCTACTGCTGACTGAAATGATCTTGCGGCGGTTAAAGCCCAAGTGAAACTTTCGGACACACCTAGCGGTCGCAGCATGCCTGGAACCGACAGCTAGTTTGTCGGATAGGGCGATTCACGTTGTCTGTTCCAGGATCGAATCTACGCCTCCCGCCTCCACTAGATTTTAAGGCGACCGTGCAATTGAAAACTCTAGGAGGATTAAATATTAATTCGTGACGTATGAAATCAAAGAGTTGCTTAAACTTGATATTTGGGTTGTTCGCCTAGAAACTATTGTGAACGATTATAACCCTAATCATAATGTTCATTCCAGCTGACTGTTGGGTAGTAGCACACGCCAAACAATTACATCCACCACCTTGCGTTCTGTTCTATTTGCCTTGAAAAGATTATATGGCAGAGCCGTACTATTGTAAGGCCTGAGATTCAATTTGATTTTATCTTTCCATATGCTTGTTACATAAAGTGAGATAGCAAGCTGGCACGTGACATAAAGCAATTTAATTGTAAGTTACGGCTCATACAATTTAGATGGCCTTCAATGCAAAATTCACTTCAACCCATAGTGGATTCCTCACTTGGCTTGCTAAATATGTACAATTTCTTAATTTCGCAATTTAGTTCGACAACTTTATTAAGAGCGCACACTTGTTTTCTTAGCTTAAATGAAACTCGTTCACACGTACACTACTTTACTTAACAGTAGTACAGTTCTGTTGAATCTCTACAACATAATGAACCGTAATATACGGAGTGGTCATTAATTTTCCGCATATGCGCATACATAGAAGACGGCACATAAATAGAAAAATATTCTCTCCGCCCTGCTCTTGAATTAAAAATCATAAATGTTTTTTGATGAAAACTTGCATAATAAATAATTGTGAACGATGGGAAGCATTTCCCCGTACTTGCCAGAAAATAATTTATGCACTCAGAGCTAAAAAAAAAAAAAAAAACAAAAATACCTATACAGTCGCTGAGATTAAAAACCGCAAAAACGCATATCATTAGCATTTGAAAAAAACACTTGTCAACAATTTAAGTCAACAGTTTAAGTTAATCGTCGAAGGTTTTCATTAAATTCGATTTTCAAACCTAACCTTAAATATTTAAGTCCGATCTTTAAAAAGCATGAAATATTTTAAGAGGTCTGCAGTTTTGCCTAAAGTGTGCTTAGTGGTTGAGAAAATGAGATATAAATATCCAGATATATAAACCGAGAATGGTTCAACATTTTCATACCCATCACTGAAGGATGAAGAGTATATTCATTCAGTCAAAGTGAAGGAAGTGTCAGAGTGGAAGGAATAGGAGAGGAAGTGTAGTCTCGGAAATATAGGAAAATTGGAATGATCAGCTGCGCTTACTCCATACTGCAAAGCATGTAAAATTTGGTTCTTTTACTTGTTTTGTCTTTTTTAGGATAACAGTGATGCCGCCACAGGCGAGCCGCATGCTATGGGGGTAGAATGTTAATTTAAAACAAAGTAAAGAAAAGTAAATGAGATGAAAATCGGATTCGGAAAGGGACCAAGTAGACTAATCAAAATATAAATTGAAGTGAAAGGTAGAAACAAGGTAAGCAACAGCGAACACTAATTACATACTTAGAGCTTGCGTGGGTTACGTTTGCTTTGGTTAAGTTGTGAATGCTTCGGAGGGCGATCGTAGCGTCTGCGATCACAAAATCGTAAGCATTTAAATTTCGAAAGGAAAAAGAACCTATGCACCCAAACAAGAATAGGGCAAAAGTGCCCGTCGTGGAGTCTTCGGCAAGTGGGAGACAAAGTATTTTTCTTTCGATGAAAAGAAATTACATTTTTTTTTATTAAGTAACAAGTAAAACGCTGTAGTAAGCACACCATACGCCACACTATAGTCATTCGCCTAACAACTTTTTAAAATAAGGATTTATACGGTGGGTGGTCAAAAACGTGTTCTGATCCAAACCATTTTGAAAAGCTTTCGTTCCTGGGCCAAAACATATCAGCGCAGAAAATTTCAACAAAATATCGCAAAAATGGCCTTTAGGTTGAACACAAAGAAAACAAGACAGACAGACCGACCAGCAAATGGATAGACAGACAGACAGACAAGCTTTGATCGCTCGATAGGCATAATAAAAGGTGGGTCCATCTCAAGTCATTCTTGGTGCTGCATACATCCGCGCACGTATATAACTTATTGCACCCTTGTACCATAATTGGCGTAGGATAGTAAAAACATTTGACTACAGCTTAAGAATTACATTAGAGAGCTTGCATGAACTCACAAATTAATAACATTTTCTTGTGCTTTGGCATTTGAGTAAACTAAAATCACCAGCCTTTAAATGCCTTAGTAAATATACTCGGGTAAAAAGTGGTCCTTTCTTCGCATACCATTTTATCAAATGTTACGCAAACTAGTTGAACCTCAACTCTCATTAGCTTTTTAATGAAATTTTGCCAATTTTTTTTTTTTCATTGTGCATCTATTTAATCGATTCGAAGTTTCTTCAAAGGTTTACCTTTTAAGAGTTAATTTTTATTTTATTCAACTTATTCGTGTAAATCTCGCATTTTGCATGCGTTCAGTTAGTGCTAAGCGCTAGCGTGCTCTTGATGTCAGAATATTCTTTGTGTTATTTAAATAAGGATTTCTCGTGAATAAAGTTGAGATTAAAAAATTGCTATAAAATTGTGATCGCTTTACCTTTGTAATCCTTTTAGGAATTTTTAAAATCTCGCAAATATTTCAAAGTTGTACGTATACATCTCGTCCCACTCCAGCGAAGTGAAGTCGGCTTTTAGTATTACAGTTAAGTTCTCATAAAATTTTGCATCACGTTACGAGACACAAACTAGAATTTGAAATTCAAAAACAAACAAAAAAGTGGTTTTCCACACAGCAATGGAGATACAAAGAGAAAATGCAATTTTCATACATTAAAATGTTAAAGCTGTGTGTGGGTGTGTGTGGGTGTGGGTGAATTCAGATGTGCACAAGTTGGGAGAGACGTGCGGGTACGAAGTTGTATGTGTCTGCATAGTTTGTATATTTTAAACAAAAACATTTGATAGTAAGTATACTAAGGATGACCGTGTGCATGTCGGTGCGAGTGTTTGCACTAACACGCGCCTAACAACCTTTCCATCCATTCCATGCATAGTAAAATGCAAATAAAAATCACTACACTGAGAATAGCAATAAGTTGCTATGGCAAATCGGAGCACTATAAGCCCTACACAGAGATATATATATATATATATAATATATATATAGATATATATACATATATATATATATATATATATATATATACATATATATATATATATATATACATATATATATACATATACATATACATATATATATAGATAAAATGTCTGTATATAACGGCTGTGCGTCTGTGCCCTGCAAACATGTATATATGTATATACGTCACGCAACAATGATGCGTAATAATGTGCTATTCTCGCAAAATTTCAAAGAAAACGCTTTCCCCAAAGTCCATGGTCGCGTCGATTTGCTCTCTTCCCTCCACATTGTTTCTTTTGTTTGCGCTCGCCTCTGTCTATATGTCTTATAAAAGCATTTGTCAAGAGAACATCAAATTGTTTACATATATATATTTATATATGATAAGTGCGTACATATATACGTATATATGTATATACATACTTAACCGTGTATATGCATGCATACACATATAAATATATATAAGAATCTTGCTTGACTTGACTTAGCAGTGCAGGGTGTTATTAATGCCTAAGAAGTTGTTGTTGTTTTGAAATTTGCACTTGCAATTCTTCTCCTATATAGGCAGCACCATTGTGGGTTGGAAAGCAAACAATGTGCATGTTATGGATGAGATAATGATTGTAAACAAAAGCACTCTTCGAACCTTAATGTGAGCAACAAACAGCGTTAGACAAATGCAATAATAACAAAAGAAAATTAAAATATCTAAGATATTGGGTTGGGGAAAAAGGCATTTCGGTTTTCTTTTTTCATCGGTTATTGCTTTTCTATTATAATAAAATACATATAAAAATCATCAACGCGATTATTGACAGCAAAAAGTCGAACATATACAGAAGCCTTCTCTCCCGTCAGACAAGGCTTTGAGTACATCTAAGAAGCTTCTAAACCAAAGTTTTTTCACAGATCGCTTCAAGAAGTTTTGCGCTTTTAGTCGCTATCTTCCAAAATACCTCGAACTTGTTGTTATTAATAAAATTCTCTAAATTCTATCGTCGGTAAAGGCATAATATTCATCGATAGGGCACGCAGCCACCACGTCTATCCTCCATCTCCTTTCTCATCTTTTCAGATTGTGACCTTGTTACACTTATAGGTGACACCTGGGTGGTTGGTGGTATTAAAAGGGTTGACAGGTTTTAGGTTCTTGCCGATGTCATGCGATCAGCTGAAGACTTTGACACTTCCTTTCCCTAACTGTTCGCTTATTGGTCTCTTTCACGTCAGACAAGTCAAAAACATTAGCGCGAATTTCTTTAAAATAAAATTATGACATGCACCCAAGTATATACACATTTGATCCGTATTAAACTCTGAATCAATTTAAGCATGGCCGTCTGTCCACCTGTGTAATATCTGTTGTAAAAATTTTTCCTTGCCGCAAATATAAAGCTAATGACTTCAAATTTGGCACAAACATTGGAATTTTCTGCCTACAGCATGGTATTAAAAACCAGCCAAATCGGTCGAAGGACACACCTGCAGTACTACGTAAAGCGACCATACCTCCGTTTTTCAAAAGAAATAAGAAATTGGTTTTTTGTGCTGGTGTGTATTCCTTTTGAAAAACAAAGGTATTCTCAGTTTACGTATATTGTCAGCGTGTCCGCGGTCGTTTTGTTCCATTTTCAATACCAATCTGCATACAAGAATTTTCCAAATTTGCAGCCGATAGTTTAATTTTTGCGACCTGAAGAATGTTTGCCACAGAGCTTACACAAACGGACGGACGGACAGACGAACATGCTTAACTGTGTACACTTTATGGGCTCTTGAAGTCTTCCGTCTGGTTGTTGCAAACGTTTTGACAAAATGGATATACGTCTCTTTCTTCGTTGAAAAAAATAGTGGGAATTGACGTAAAAATTATTTATTTATCTAAATATTTGACATTTATATGTCAGTCAGGATCAGTTAAATTTTACTAAAGAGGAATTATTTTTTTTCTTTCATTTCTTGTGCACTTAAATGTAATTTTTGAGCACGATGTCAACTTAGTTTTGATGGATCGTCATTAGCACTTTCTGCAGCAACAACAATTATTTCAATTAATCTTCGAGTACTTTGTTAAAGGTTCACTGTGCTGTAAAGCATCTCAATTTCGCGCTCCAAAAAACAAACGATGAATCTTGATCGAACAATGTTGCCGCGAAAAGTTTGAAAATAATCAATGATTAATTTTGTTACTGTATTTACATAAATGCAAAATTGTGATTGAACTTTTTTGTAAAAGGCATTTGCTTCATTTACATTGCAAAACTAATTACAAAGTTTCAAGTGTAGCCAAGTGACCGTCAAACAAAGTTTTAAATCTTCTCTACGAGAAGAATACACTTTTCAAGAACACGGGGAAGATAGTTTACGAAGTGATGGAGCTTGCAATCTTTCATTTAAATCCTCTGACGAGGAAATGTAAAACAAGTAACTTGTCAAACAATTCCGCTTCATTCAACTCCTCCAATAACCTCTACCCTTGCAATGGGTACCATGCAAATGCACAAACGAAAGATTCGCTCTTGAGTGAAGAAGAAATACTGTGTTATACTACGCCAAGGCAAAGTTACCGACAAACTAATTGCAGTGCTGTACACGTGGCTTCCTTACTGAGTATAATAAGATACATTTCTCGGACTCTTGCCTGATGTATGCCTTCAGATGCCATATACGTGCAAGAAGTGTTTACTCATAAGAGTTACGTGAAGAGTTGTGTATGTTTTATTGTATTTTCGGAAGAAAAGTTTCAATATGTGATTCTAGTCGTATTTTATCTGATTCTACATTAAGTAATGATATTTTTATCTCTTGATCCTTCCTTGCTTCATAATATGACAGATGTCGTAAATAAAAATCATGATCCATGTACTATAGCTCCTAGTGTTATGTCTTATGTCTTCTATTTTATTAAGCGAAGCAGTTGATATGTCACGTCAACTTTCTCTGTTATGAGTAGTCAGGAAAATTTAAATTTAATAAGAACTTGTAAAAGTTTTTACTTCAGCTGCCTCGTTGACAAAGCGCAAGAAAAGAAATAAAAATGAAAATAAAGGAGAAGCACATAAAGCAATTCAAACGTAAAATACGAAAAACTCTTAAAAGGCAGAAGGAAAACCACAAACGAAATGAATGTGTATAGAAAATCAACCCTTAAAGCCTAACAAATCAACACAAGCTCAGGCTTGCCTTATGCCCAACCAAATATATACATATATACATATATATATATATATATATATACATCCATCCACACGCACATTTA
>KK502505.1:522988-535171 GCA_000688735.1 Glossina austeni | reverse complement strand
ACGTTGAACGTCGTCGTAGTACCAGTGGTAGCAGTAGTAGTAGTAGTAGTAGTAGTAGTAGTAGTAGTAATGGTAGTAGTGTTGAATTTGATTTAGATGAACGGTTTTGTTTGTTTTCGTTATATGCGTTTTTATGCATTTCCCTCCGTTTTTCATTTCGAGTCTCTTACGTTTTCACATTTTTTTTGGCATATTTTAGTTTTCCTATGTGTATATGCATGCATGTGCATGCATGCATGCATGCATGCATGTGTATGTGTTTATGATAGAAGAAGGTTTTATTGAAAGTGATTGTTGTTGGTGCTGCTGTTAGTCGTTGTTGTTGTTGGTGTTCTTGTTGTCGTTGTTACGCTGTACACAAGTGTATTTGTCATGCACTTTGTCAACGACATTAAAGTCAAGAATACAACAACTTCATCATATTTATGTTAGCGGACGTATGTGAGTGTATGTTTGTATTTATGTATGTATGTGTGTGTATATATATCATTCGCTTTTTTTTTGTTGTCATTGTTGTTCTTTGTTTTCTTGTTTTCACACTTTCGATTTAAAAAAAAAAAAAAAAGAGAGAAAAGCAGTGAAATATTTATAAAGCATTTTTAAAAGAAACTCGAACAATTTCTTCTCTGAGTACAATTAGTTAAAGCTTAAGTCTATCAGTGAATCAGTTTAAGCGATTTGCATAAAAAAAATTCCAGCAGAATTTTAAGATGAAAGTCAAATCTCTACTTAAGAAGAGAAACAAGAAAATATAAGATGGAAAAACATTTCCAAGAGCTTAGGCTGATTACACCAAAAAAAAAAAAAACATGGACTCTTCTTATCAGATAAATAACTGAAATTGTCGGAAATTTATTTACATTTTGTTACGTTGCACCACAACAGATATGCGTACCTTGCCTTATTTGCGACGTTTCAACTGAATTTTTCGCGGGGACCCAGCTGCGCTGTAGCTTGCCAACGAAGCAACTCGTTGAACTCGTTGAAGTAAATAAAGTTTTTTCGCAAACGATCTGAAGATGTGATCATCTACTGCAATAGGGAAATTAAGTAAAAGCAAACGAGCTCGAAACGCAACTTCCTCAAATCTAATCAACACGTACTACTAATCTCTTACTTGTAGCTTCTTAGAGGAGTGAGAAGCTTAGAGGCTGCAGAAGCGACCATTATATCTGGACACCGCTTGTTAATGATACTCGTTGTAATTAAAGCAAGTGACAAAATTATATTCGGCAATGACCGAAGCTTATATTCATTTCAGTGAGCAAGCCCCGTCTCCCTTAACCAGGGCGACCCATTTTCAGTGCCGACTTGCGCGAGAGAATTTCCAATATTTCTTTCACATGTGAAGTTGGCATTTTTATTTTTGCGACCAGAAGAATGTCAACACCGCGTACTATATAGACACACGGATGGATAGACAACCTAGAGCGATTCAAAATTTCACACTGATTAAGAATATCTATACTGCGTAGAGTCTCTAAAACCTCCCTTTAGGTGTTGCAAACATGATAAAATGAGTATCTCGTCCATCCCAGCCCTTTCTTCAGAGCTGAGCACAATAATATTCTAGTTTACCACAGGTTTCGGTCAATCAATGACTGCCCATAAATTGCTTTCCGTTCTTATATGAATTAAAAGAGAAAACTCTCTCACTATCCATGCGATCAGCGGTATCTTCAGGATTCTATCCAAAGATCAGATTTCATCAGAAGTAAGGACAGAACAAGAGATAGGGAGTGGCCGTAGTTTAGGAGCTGCTTGCGCAATGGACAATTGCGATGCCTTTGCCGACGATAGCTGCGAGCAAGTAGGCCCTATCGCATTGGGACTTAAACCTGCCGCTACTGACTTGGTAGTCGCAACTGTTTTCTGCTACTCAAGTCTTATGCCTTATAAAAGAATGTATGATATGTTTGTTGCCTTATAAGAGAAAAAAGTAAAGAACAAAAAAGGAATTTTTTAGTGTCGTTTTTCAAGCTCTTAAGCAATTTCACTTTCACTTTTCAAGCCTTCGAGGAATTTTTATTGAATGCTGGAAATAACTTTTACTATTTTACGTTTTATTTTACTCCACGCTTAAGAGATGTTTCTCCTACAATTTGAAAGACGAGCTGTGGGCAAGAATTTGGCACGCGTCCACTAAGCTTTTCTTTCTCTTTCTTTACGTGCTTGTGATTCTCATCGCATTGCCCGTACTCTTCACATCCCCCGAATGATAGGTCACTTAAAAAAAAAAGAAAAGAAAACAAGCATTAAGCCTTAAGACTGTGATAATTCAGCGCAGTATCTTCGTCTTATTGTTGATCAAACAGAAAAACCTTATCTGAGTCCAGAATAGGATTCTTATATACATTTTTAATGATATCAAGTAATTTTCGATTACAACTAGACGGCCAGAATAATGCACATGCAATTCCAAGTGATTTCACTGGGATAAATTCTTGAACATTTCTTTGGTGAAGTACTGGGAGAATACATTGCACTCAAGAGAGGGCACTGGTAACACTTTTAATGTGCTCGAGGCAGGGCTTCCTGCAAATCAACGTACTTTCTTCAAGCCTTACGTCATATATAATATCATCTAGATAAGTCTAGGTAAGACTGTTTTAACTCGCTAACCCCTCCGGTGGTAAAAAGGTTGTGCGGATGTATGCAAAACTCCGAAGAACTTGAGATAGATCCACCATTTATATATTGAAAGTGATTCTGAATTGATCCAAATTTGTCTGTCCGTCCTTTTTTATTATGTTCAACGTACAAATAGCAATTTTTGAGATATTTTCGGTCGATTCACAATTACTTTTTGCATCGATCTAAGCTTGTTGTCCGCCTGTCCATTTTATTTGCTTGTCCTCAACCTATAGACCGCAATTGGTCTCATATTTGCATGAAATTTGGTGCACCAATATCTTTTGGCTCAACAATGAACGCTGTTGAAAATGAATCAGATCGGAACATTTTTCCGAGCACTTCCAATAGCACGCCTTGTTTTGAGCAGTCGTTATATAAACAACTGTAGGGCAGTGTGGGCCATTAAGCTTCCTTAGTTTTGAATAACAGCTAGGTATGCGTTTTTAAACTCATTGCTTGACTTGGAAATTTCATTGACTAAACTTAAATAAATGAAATTTAAGGTTTCGAATATTTTACTATCGAACTTAACTTAATTGACATAAAGTTGCAGTATTGTGAAATAAAAGAAGCTATCATAGCGCGTACATAGCGCACAATAGCAAACCAAGTTAACCAAACATCTACTTGCACTACCATAGCCTGGGGTCCTGCATAACGTTTGTCTTTACATCGTTACATTTCTTTAGAAATTCTATGACATACATGCACATCCAGCAAGAATTGCTGCAGATGTCAATTCACGCTAAATCAGGTCAGTCAATTTGAATGTAATGGACATTGAAAAGTTCATTGTAAAAATCTGCCTCAATGGTTAATTTCACAGAGTGCTCGAACAAATGTTGTGCTCGCCTACCACACTCGCATTATATGACAGATCAACACATTGGCTATATGTGGCAGTTTAAAATCCCTCTAATGAGTTCATTTATCAAACGAACCTAAGAGCTAAAAAAAAAACAAAAAAAAAACAGTTAATTGCAGTCCAAAGTTTACTACTAATGATTTTGAACTTCAATTATAGCACTTGAGCAATAGAGTAACATTACCGTTGTTAGTTAAAGAGTAGCTTTAGTTAGCCGTGATTTTTTGACACTAACAAAAAGGTGTCATTAACTAACGAAGCATGTTTTATCGCAAACAATTAAGAAAACAAAAACTTAAGTCGATGGATAATAAATCTCCGTTTTTAGTGCAAAAGCAAATAAATATCATTTTTTTTTGTTTTTTTTTTTTTGTTTTTTTCAACTTACCTTAACCTAACAGTGCATTTAATGTTGAATAATATCTTAAGAAGCGTGAATTTTGAGTGCATAAAAACATCGAAATCACTATAAAAATCACAATTGTATGCAATAATTGTTCACAAGATTTTCAAGTTAATTTACAAAATTTATTTTCCTTTCATCTTCAATTACTGGAAGCTTACTGCACTTTAGATTAATTCATTTAATTGTATGTTAAAGTTATTAATTAAATATGCGAACACATTTATACAGTTCAGCTCACGCTTGAATTGATTAAAATTATTTCGTTTAAACGGAAATTCACAATCGAAAAACTAATAAAAATATTTTAAAATCTACATTCTATATATTTACATAAATTCAAATATTTTATACGCTCACTTATTGTTTGCTCGAGCAGACACTAAATAAGAAAGTGCTATACAACTGAGGTTGAAATCGCAAGTTTTAGTGAAGAAAGAAAGTTCACTCTTCGAAGGATCTTTTAGCCTGTCCCCGTAAATATTTATACCAGATGTCAAATCGACATTGACTACAGTCTGCCAATTGTTGAAAGCAATATTTCGAAACTTTTGCTACCTATTCAATAGCTTAGGCGTATTTATCTCCTGATTTTACCCAATATTTAGTCGCATTGAACTAAGGCAAGGCGAACGGAAGATTTCATAGACAGACAGACAAATTGACAAACTGACAGAGGGACAGACAAAAGGACAAACAGACGGACTGACGTACTAACACCCCGATAGACGGACAGATTGATGTAGCGAGGAGCAAGAATCCATAAGGGTTCATTTCGAGGTAATTTGAAGGCAATTCCGAGATGGCTTTGACCCCAGCGTAGGCACACTAGGCCCAAATACAAAAAAAAGAAAAAAGGCAGACCGACTGATGGACAGATAAACAGATTGACAAATTGACCGACCGACGGATCGACATACAGGTAGACAAATTGACAGTATGGCGGACGGACAAACAAATGTTGACTTATGCAAAGAACGGAATGCAATCCAGAGTGGATCGCCAGCCCTTTCATCCTGCATTGGTGGTTACAATAGTTATCTTTGCAAATAAGCTTTATTGCGGCAGGCCTTTAGAACATAAGCGCCTTTGTGGTCATTACGAACTTGTTTATCGATGAATTATATCCCATGTCGAGTTTAAGTTTTCCATCACTTGTCACGAAGATAAAAATAAAGTTTTAATATAACAAACGCTGAACGGACGAAGAGACGAACAAAACTAAATAAGAATATTTTTTTTCGGGAGAGCTTTGAGGCGTATTTCTGAATGCCACTCTTTATACTATACGGCCTCCAGACGAATGGCTGAATGACTATAATATTTTAAACGTGAGCCAATTCCACTTAAGTTTCAATGCTAATCAAAAATTTATGATTATTGCAAGGGAGGAGGTTACAAAATAATTAACTAAATTTACATATCCCGATTAATATACATTTTGCATCAATAAAAGACGTCAACTAAAAAAATTCTCGAATCAAAAAAAAAAGAAAAAAAAAAACAGCTTTTATTTAATTAATTCAGTTCACACAAGCAAACACGTCAGAGTACCGCATTTCACTGCACTTCACTTTATTTCACTTTAATATCACCCATGTATGTATGATTTCGTTTTCATTCTCATAGTGGCTGCTATTACAAACTTTTCAAATGTTTATTTAAAATTTTAATTCCACTGTTAAGTGTTTTCGCTATCGTGTGTTTGAATTTTCTTTTTATTACCTTTACGCACTCTATCATCATACCCGTCTTTAATAACTCAGAAAAACTCACACACAATATTTGATTGAAGACAATAAAAGTATTAATGTCATATCCATTTATGATACTAATAACTACATACACCGCTAAATCGTGGTTAACCCGTAAACGTCACTAACAAAACTGAAATATTCACCATGATAATCACAATGAAAATTATTTAATTTGGGCAATAGCAATAACAGCAACAACAAACGCGGCAGTAACAACAAAAATGGAAACAATATATATATATGTATATATATATATATATATGTATATATGTGTAAAGAGCGTAGTCCCTGTCTAAGCTGAGTCAGAATATTTGCATTGAGCAGGCGTACATTTAAAAAAAATGATAAAGCACCACACCGAACACTAAAGTAAACAGACTAGCAAAGCGTAAAGGGAAAGCCTATACGTTTACCTTTTCAAAAGCATCAATTTTTTATCCACCACCATCATTACCTCACCATCACCACCACCACGACCACCACCATCGCCAAACTCTACTACCTCTACTAGCTCCATCACAACCACCCAAAACAATAGCATTCACACACTCTTTCTCACGCTCTCTCGTGCTCTCTTCATTCATTGTAATGCAGAGAGCCAAGCTAATAAATGAGAAACCCGAGTATTGATGTGATAAAGTGAAAGAAAGCTTTCGACTTTTTTCAGATAGGCTTTAAAAATATTAAATGCTTCACAACTGTCGCTTACTGAACTTTTCTAATAAATTTCTTGCTTTCGAATAATTTCCACAAGTTCACACACTCACACAAACACACACACACACACAGGCACACAATATACCCATCAACTTATATGTTTCAAGAGGAAAAAAAATTATGTGTAAAATTTAGTTTGCTTTACACCTCCTCATAGCAGTAGTGTGGCTACTAAGAACACTCTACGCGTAGTTTTTTTTTTTTTTTTCTAAATATCGTAATTTCTCTCCCAGCGCGTAACCCGCACGATTCTAAAGACAAATTAGTGAGCATAACCATTGCGGCACTCCGAGAGAGATAGAGAGAGAGAGAGAGAGAGAGAGAGAGAGAGAGAGAGATAAAGCCATAGAGAGCATAACAATAAAATAAATTTACTGAGGGTGTAATAATGGTGGTGTGGTGTGATATCATCATACACAATGGGTATGTTACGCATCGTTAGGTATTTTGCAGGCAAAAAAAAGCAAAATTACAAACAACAGAATAAAAAAAAAAAAAAACGGCAGTAATAACTTTAAAAAAGCCAACAAAAAAAAGAGAAAGATTTCACATACCATTAAATCGTGAAAATGTGAGTGCAATTACGTAATGAGCATGCGCTAAATATATATTTACATATGTATATATGTATTTTCCTTTTTTTTCGGTCTGTAATTGAAAATAATAATAATACGCGCGCTAGCACACATGCACACACACACACACACACACATATTAACAATCAAACAAATTAAATATAATTTAAGTACACACTGCAAGCGCTATAGCGATATAGCAAAAGTAGCATGACCCAGCGCACAAATACATACAAACGATAATCCAGCTCATCGCATTCAATCAACCAGTGTACGCAAGAAATCTCTTCTGCATACTTGAGGTCAGTGATATTTTACGATGGATGGTTTAATTCAACAACAATGATAAACACAACAACAAAACATTTATCATTTTGTATTATTTTTTTTTTTATCTTTTCATTCGTTTTTTTGTTTTTTTGTTTTTCGTATCTGAACTTATATTGCAATCGATATGACTTGATGCACTTACACTTGAATATCATCTTTTTCGAAGTTTGTGTTATTACATTGTCTGCAAATTTGATGGACAGAGTTCAATCGCCTGAAAATCTCTGACTGACTATAAGTTGTACACTTATAGTATGGTAGTTGCACGTTGTTAACTTGATAATAAAGTTTGGTAATGTGTTTTTATTGGTTTCTGTTTGTCTTCTTTCTGCTTTTCTTCTTATTTCTTTTTTCTTTCTGCATGTAATGTTTTCATCCAGAAAATCCATCTTTGGAAACTTTCAATAAATACAAATAAATATAAAAATAAATAAATGCTTATGATTGACTGCAAATGTGATATATTTTTGTCGATAGATTTATTTACACAGAAATAACAATAATAACAAAAAAAATAATATATATAAGTAATCCATTGCAACTAAGAGAATAAAGCCATTGTCAAGCAGTTGCACTAGTGATAAAATTTATAAATTGGATGAAAAAGCTTTTCAAGAAGAACAACTATAGAACTATAGTGGGACAGTAGGCTATATCACTTCAATACAATATCATATAACGACGTTGTATGGGAGAAGGTCGAAAAGATGATCGGATTCGAACCATTTTCAATAGTTCTCTTCCTTACTATATAGTAAGGCTATATAGCACCAGACAAGACACTATTGAAGAATGAAAACGAAAAGGACAGTCGGACGGACAACCTTGGATCGATTCAGAAAGTGATTCAGAAAGTGATTGCGAATCAATCAATATAATAAAAGCTGAGCCTTCTGGATTACAGCCGGATATGCTTAACATATCCCGGCACGACAAGGATTTAGGATATAAAAGTGAATCTTCTTTTCTTTAATTAGCCCATCACATTACCTGTCCCTAGGCTGAGCCTATTTATCTTATCTTCTTATTGCGTAGCATCAAAGCTTTACTTGCAACTTATCACCAACAATACCGGATTGCGTAAAACACTGCGAGCTTGCAAGTAACGAGTCAGCATTAGTGCTCTTAATGGAGTGATATGTGAGCAGCCATAAGTTAGCTCGGAAAACATTCGTGTGAAGCTAATAAAGGTGCACAGCATACAATTCGAAGAAGAAATAAACTTTGTTTTCATCAAGATAATTGAACTTTATTTTCATGGAACGAAATGTGAAATTGCATTGCATTGTGCAATACTTTTAGAAAAATGTTGTTTTCTTTTATTGTAGAAATACGTTACCAAAAACAAAAGATAATTCAAACACATTGGTTTTTGAGCATTTCACGTTGAAGATTCGAAAGGTCAAGCCTTTAAAAATTAACATGTAAGCAATACTGACGCTGGGGGGTGCTTAGTACGAGCTATGGGATTAGATCAACAAAATAAGAGAAAAACCCTGAGGAAAAGTAAAAACAACATTTTTTTCTTTTTGAACATAAACGCTTCACTTGCCAAATCGATCAAGTCGACTTTGTGTATTTTAAACCATTTAATTGACTCTTAACCGTATATATATTCAAACCAAATTTCTTTACCGTTATATTTTTTTTTTTTGGTTATTGCATAATAAACTATGAAAATAATAATAGTTGCTAACGTTTATCAGATAGACGATACCGATCGGTTCAGAGGCACTTTCTCTATCAATCCAAGCTTGTCTGCCCGTTTTTCTGTATTGTCTTCTTGTGCTCCATCTACAGACCAAAATTCTTGAGATATTGTTCTGGCCCTACGACGAACCCTATCGAAAATGGTTCGAATCTGTCCATTTTTTCGTCTACTTCCCATGCAAAAGCCTTATTTTGAAAAGTCGTTGTATTAATAACAGTTGGTTGGGGTAGAATATTTAACTGTGGCCCCCTATGGCGTTTTTACTTGTTGTAGTTAAAAAGTGTATTTCTTTGGTCTATCAATGATTTTAATTTTAATAAGAATTTAACCAAAACACTTTTTAATAAAGCAATTAAAAGTTAAATACATATGAAAATCGTTTTCTGTCGCTACTAAACATACGTCGCAAAAAAATGTAACTAAACAATTTTATCACTTTTTTCAACCCTTGACTTAATTCAGTTAATCGATTCCGTAAGTGAGGCATTCATGTATGCAATTATACGGTTAACTTCGAAATATGCCACCACGGGACTGTCATGCATGACGAATAATAGAGAGTTTGTCAGTTGAGAGATTAAGACAATTGTTCTCAAGGTTTAAAGAGTCGAAAAGACCTAGCGTTCAAAACTTGTTAACTGAGCAGAATCACTATCATCAAGTCCCGGTGTTCGCGTATTCAAATTTCAGTACGGTGGTAGCTGTAGTGAGTGCTGAGTCGGTAAATGCTTAAGATTCGTCAATTGGGCATACGTCCATTCTTCTGCGACCAATCGCTATCATTTTTTTCCCACTTTGTCGTGACCATCATCGTGCCACACGTGTAGGAATTTAAAAAGAAAACCAAAATCCACATTGGTGTGACTCTACACATGTTCAAGGACTCGTTAGAAGTTGCAGTAAGTTAGTAGAAAGATCTTAATGAATAAATTTTACAACCTCCAGCTGGAATCGAATAGTTTTAGTTCACTTCGAGCTTGTGGATGCTTATTTTAATAAAATTTTTTGCCAAAAACTATAGCAATTTTGCAATGAAAGATGAAGGATGTGCATGAAAATAGCCAATTATCGTTTATGATTCACTAATTGCAGGCATACTTTCGGAAAAGAAACTCAAAAACATAGTTTTGGATATGATTTTTCCAAAAATTCTTCTCACAAAAAAAAGTCATTCTTCAATCTTCAGGATCTTTACCAAAAAAAAGTACATAAAATTTATTTAAAATTAATAAAGAACACCAAGGCGCGTTCACATGGCTTTACACAGTGTGTTTCACCCCTTTCACCCAATGCATGGGTGGAAAAATTGCAATCGACTCCCTTTTCAGTAATCCTATGAAGAGTAACCCTTTCAATCAGCGCAACAAAAGATTTCGATTGGTAGCTAAACAAAAATTCTCTAAATTAAATACTTCAGCATTTAAATCAAGCACGTTTTCGCTTGATTTAAATACCATTTTCTGGCGAGTACTAAACTGAAGTGTGAAATCACTTCTTTCTTCCTTTTCCTACTGTTTTCTATTATTCCGTAGGCAATTCGGCAGCAAGATTAACAATTACGTGGAACTTGTAGTGGGAAGTACGTATGGGAATCACTGTAAAGGGTATTTTTATATAAAAAAGGAAAAAGGAAACAAGGAAGAAAATTAAATTCGGTCGGGGCCGAATCTTTTATACCCATCACCGTTATCCTAAAAAAAAAACAAAAGAAGTTAGGGAACAAAATTTTCCTAGTCTATACTATGGAGTGGGCGCAGTTGATTTCTTCTGTTTTCAAAATAAAAGTTTTTGTCGTACTGGCATGTCGGCGTTGTAAGCGTGTCCTTTGAAACGTTTAGGTCAATTCCAAATTTTATTGCGAATTTGTAGGCGATATCTTCATTTTTGCGCAGATAAATGGACAGACGAATAGGCTGACCTGTTTAGGTGCATTCCAAATTTGAAACTGGTCAAGAATTTATGTAGTTGAAGTCGATAGTTTTATTTTTGCGGCCAGGAGAATGTTCGCAACAGACGGACAGACGGACAGACGGACGTGCTTAATTCGATGCTGATCAAGAATATATATACTTTGTACGCGGTCAGGAGAATGTTCGTAACAGACGGACAGACGGACAGACGGGCGTGCTTAATTCGATGCTGATCAAGAATATATATACTTTGTGTGGACCCTAGTGCTTCCTTTTAGGCGTTACAAACGTTTTGACAATAAGAATATGCCCCTCATCCCTCGGTGATGGGTGTAACAACACTTCTAGAAACTTTATGTCACCCTTTCAAAACGAGTTTCATTTCGATTTTAAAGTATTGCGATAAAATGCTATTTGAAACATGTTTAAAATAAAGCAATAATAACAACAAAGAAAACAACAACAATAACAACAACAATAGCAAACGACAAAGGCAACAATAACGGCTAAAACATGTAGCACGTGACTACCGCTAATTACAAAAGTTCGCCAAAACAACATAACAAAGTGCATAAATAATAAGCATAGTGTGCAAGTATGACAACCACGGGCAGATAGATTAGTGTGTGTGCGCGTGAATTTCAGTAATAGAGAGGAAAAAAAATGACAAATTATTTTATGATGAAAAATGTTTAAAGAAAAAATCGCGCGCCTGAAAAGCAACGATTACTATGAAATTTTTAAATATTATAATTGCTTTCAATATATTTTTTTGTTATGAAAAATTTTACAAAAAAAACGAAAAACAAACAAAGAAAATATTTTCTCTATATAACACACAAAAGAAAAAATTTTTCTTTTATAAATATTTTTAGCTTTTATTAAATTCTTCATTTTTATATTTATTGTTGTTTTTTTTTTTTGTTTTTTGTTTTTTGTTTCTTTTTTCTTATTTTATCAATCGTGCTTGTCAAATTGAAAGCTAAAAAGAATATTGATTCCATGTTCAATGCAATCAAACAGCCTCGAGTATGGAAACATCTATCGCATCGTAACCGTACGTAGGCATTATGTTGCCATGATATTCATGTGCATGCATGTATATGTAGGTGTATGTATCGTACTTGTATGTTATGTGAAGTTTTTTTTTTTTTTTTTTTTGGTACATGCTACAGACAAACTAAAAACTGAAGCCAATTTCCAGCGGAAGTTCTGCCATAAATGTTTGCCACTACCACTACTGCTGCTACTACGACTGCTATTGCAACAACAGCAAGTAAG
>KK502505.1:507632-522224 GCA_000688735.1 Glossina austeni | reverse complement strand
AAATCATTTTTAGTTCCGGAACGCGTTCCTGTCCAAAAAGAAAGTACCGGAACAACGTTCCGGAGCGTTCCGGCTCGACAACACCACTGGGTGAAAGACATGGCAATTCACCAGACTAGGACCACCGATCACTCTAGAACGTTGGCTCCGCGAATGGCGAGCAAGTCTTAATCGTAGCATGGACTGACCATATAATTGATACGTTAACTCAAATAAAAGTGAAAAGCAACGAATGATGATAGCTGTGAAACTTCAACTCCAGACTCAGTCATTATTATAAAGCACTTCTGGGTATTGATGATGTGGTTCTGCGGAACTTAATTATTTGGTGCAACTTTTGCTTCCAACCAATTTCTAGCGTACGATGCAAACAAACACAGAGACTTAAACATTCCAATTAAACCAAAATTAATTAAAAAAATCGTCATCGGATACATTACCAGTCGAATCCTCTTGCCCGCTTTCTTATCTTAGTGCTCTTCTAAGAGGGATTGTCACTACTGACCTACTAAATTGAAAATTTTGGTTCCATTCATTTGGTTCAGTTCTACGCTGGCAGTCACCTTCCGACCTCAAGCTGTATTTAAGATATTGATACTCTTTGGAATTTCCAATAAAAGGAGGGTCGAAGAGATAAATAAACATGTGAACGGAAAACATAATTCTAGATAGTCCCCCTTTACAAAGCTGGCACTTGCAAAAGGCTTTTGAAGTAAAGCGATTGATTTTCTGAAGCATTTTGTCCGACTGATTAGTTTACTTACAAGAATAAAAATCCTAAGGAAGCAATGTTTGATTTTCACATATGCATATATTTCGTTTACACTTTCAAATGGTTGCATATGACAGGCAGAGCCTGTAGCTCGACGCCAACCAAGAAAAGCGCATATGTGATACAAATATTTGTTGCTTTTGCTGAGCTCTATAACAAATGTGACTTGGGGTAGACGAACTTTATTATAATGTGAACATATAAACGCGATAAATATTTTCTTGAAACGAAGATGACTTAGTCAAGGCTCAAATCAATCGAAATTGCGACAAGAAAGAATGTTATATCATTAACATGCAATAGTGTGAAAAGTATTAAGCCCCTACATGATCGAAATAGATTGATTCCATTAAACATACCACTAAATGCGTATGTTTTGAGTCGAAACAGATTTTAAGTCATTTATTCGCGTGTATTCGCTCATTTATTGCTAGAACGCGTACCGTTGCAAACATTGGAGGAAGTATTGGAAGCTAACATTGCTGAAGGTAATTAAGGCACAAGTTTTTGTGGTCTACATAATTTCACTGCATTATTTTATGGCATAATTAATGTTGGAGTGATTTTATTATGACCACCGTTTTAGTCACAAAAGCTGTGATAAGAAAAGAATTTACTTTCTCTTCTGGATAGTCACTAGCCAGATAATGTCAGACTTCTATTATAGATTGAATACGTTCTAGCAAACGAAACGTGAAGCAGTAGTATAAGTGTAACTTGATATGTGAGAATCATCTCTCATGCTCTTATCCTGACTTAATAACTCAAAAATATTACAACAAAAAACAAATGTTCAGAGATAGTATTTCCGTACTGGCTCCAAGTATAACACATCCTCAACATTTAATACATGAAACAGACCTTTAAAACAAGTAGAAAGACCTTTAAAACAAGTAGAAAGACTAGTCTATTAGTTTACGTTACCACTTCGCTTAATGCAGCTATTCATACAACGACTTTTCAATATAATGTTTTACATGGGAAGTGAGAGGAAAAGTTTCCAATTGCGTTCGTGTTTGGGCCAAAATGCGTCACTGAACTAAATTTAATTAAAATATCTCAAAAATACTGAGCTCTAGGTTGAACACAGAAAAGCAAGACGGACAGACAAATTTAAATCGATTCAAAAATTGAGTCTAAATTGATCGGCACAATAAAAGGCTAGTAAAAAACGTGCTTCGTCCGCACGAACTTGTACTAAAAAAAGTTAAAGAAACATTCATTGTAACAAAGTTCAATCTGCGCACTGGACGTGAAGCTCCAGATTCTTGTTTTTTTTCCTTTTTTTTTTTTAATAATCAAACTACTTGTTACCTTTTCAATTAGATGAATGCAGCCACAAACAACTTGTCAAATAAGACGAACCAGTAAAGGTTATATTGATTTTGTGGCTTTAACATGAATTTGAGGCTTCGAAAAAGAATGTAACAAATTTGTGACCATTTTTTGATTAGTTACGCAATACTTTAAAAGGAAGTGTATAGCAAAATGAACGAAAAGACATTTTCAATGTTTATACTCCACACCACTTGTGGCACGAGGATATTGTATTAACTCAGAAGGGTGTGAGGTAGATCCACCTTTTATTATACCGATCAATTCAGAATCATTTTCCAAAACGATCTAAGCATGTCTGTTCGTCCGTCTGTCTTGTCTTCTTGCGTTCAAATCACAGACCGTAATTATTGAGATATTTTAATGAAACTTGATACGTCGGCATATGGTTCGCCTATGAGCCCTTCAAGCCGTTTTTTCGACCACTCCTGTCCTTTTAAGATATGGCTTTATACTACATGTACTAAGTGAAGTGATGCAAGGTATGTAATGGTGGCCACGTCCCGCTGTAGTGGTTTTACTTTGTGAGTAAATTATATTTCCTTAGGATCCCGTAAATGCCGGATTATGCAGTCCCAACTCATTGCAGTATATTTTTGATTGAAACTTGTCTGTCCGTCTTATTTTTTTGTGTTCAACCTGAAGGTCAGCACTTTGAGACATTTTAATTAAATTAAGCTGATGTGCCCAAGCCCAAGCCCAAGCCCAAGGACGAAAGCTATTGAAAATGGTCTGGATCAAACCACTTTTCCCATATAAAGAAAGTCGATTTATGAATAATTACAGGCTCGGGTAGGGTATTTAGGGTATTGTGGCCAACTTGTTTTAAGAAATTTTGTGGAACGTCACAAAGAACCCTATAAAACTATTGATCAATTTGATTGGACCGGAGCATAAAAGCTTGTCACAACATTTGAGGGACACAAACTACTCGTTCCAATTTCAAAGTTCATTCATTCGACAAATTTTATAGAGTAACCAAGACTTTGCTACGGAACGCTATATAGATTTTGCAACCACATAAGAATCGAAAAACTTCCTTGGTTTTTAGTATTCGGGTGACATCGTTTCTTTTTCGAAAACTTCAATCTGACGTTTCTTCAACTTAACAACCAGTTCTAAATCATATTCTAATTCTTGCTTCGGAATACTAAATACAAGAAGACAAGCTGTTATGACCAATAATCGACCAGAAATCCAGAATATTTTGTTGGCAAAGAAAGCACACCGTGCTATAAAGAAAAATCTAGTGCTTTTTATTAAAATTGATGGGAACATAATAATTAATAAATAATAAATTAACTGCTAATAGCCACAATTTTAGGGATAATTATCTAAGTGGCGTAATTATGCGATACATTTACACACACAAAATTATTTTTAAACATTAGAAGCCTATTTCAGAGTTGAGCGTAATTTTGTACACCGTTAGAAGTGTTGGCCTTCCTTTCATTTTTTGTTGTTTTCCACTAAAAACTATCATACTTTTATTTATATTTATTATATTACAATATACTAATGCCTGTAATACTGTAAACGTAGTTTAGTACTATTTTGTGTATTAATAAAGAAATAAGTTTCATATCTTGACATTTCCGTTTTCAAATTTCATAGCGTCTGTTAATGAGTTCGTAACGCAGTTTAAAAGTCTTTAATGTAAACTCGCTAACGAAAGATGGGAAAAATCGCATGAAATAAAATTAATTTTCAAGCAAGAATTTCTCAAGTGAAAATTTTAATTTTGATTTTGGTTTGTGTTGCATCTTAAGTTACTCTCATAAGTCTTGTTCATCGACATTGTTTCGCAATCCGAACGAAAGAAAGAGCATTGAGTTTGTTTCAAAGTTATCTTAATTGTATACTTCTAAAGGAAATGGACATAGAGTGGACAACAAATATGAATGAAAAATATATGTACTTTCGCTTAGGATCAGAGTCATGGAAAAATTTGTAGGTGAGCGTTTGTCATATGCAAGTGTATCGTTAACATACCGCGCGTTGCAAAACGGAACGTCCTACGTTAAAATTTAACGCTTGTTATCTCGACTCAATTCTACAGATCAAATGTAAAAGAATCACTTTCTAGCTTTTAAACACGCTTCTAGTCCACGTTGGGAAAAAATCGGATAGACAAACTAATTCGTCTCACAATCCAAAGCTGATCAGGAATATGTAAAGTTATTGAGGCACGGGTAACCCTGTCAAAATATTTTTAGACTGTAAAAAAAAATTGGTGAGCTTTCAGAATGTTGGCAGACCTGAAACTAATTAATAAATTTGTTACTAAAAGCAAATTGCGGTCCATTACGTGTATGTTGCACAATATTTTACTATTGTGAGTATTCGATGCGGCATTATTTTTGATCCACGACTAAATGATAATACCGCAATGTTTAATGTTAGAAAATATATATAAAAAAGAAAAAAAAAATGAGGAGAAAAGAAAAACACGCACGAGTATACCAGCTATGAAGACATCGAACATAAATTTTTGCAAAGAATACGCAGATCTGCTGTATAAGAACTCGTTTATTGAAAGTATTGCCCATCGCTACCTGCATATTTTTCTCGCTTGTCTGAAAAGTTGTGGGCATTACGCCAAGACAACTGTTGCTCTTTTGAGGAAACGAGTCAAAGAGCTTTTTTCGTATATTTTAGCCAAGCATTGCTTAGAAAGCCTGTGCCCAACGATGCAAACAAATGGTAACCACACAGAACAAATCAGCTCGCACTTCCCAAGGGCGTGCACACGACGGATTTGCTGTATGGATAGATAGACGGATAACATGCAGAGAAATATCTTTACATTGGCTCTTTGGATACTTTGCATGTTTTTTAAGAAGCAAACGAGTCAAGTCGATTAATTGTTGTTTGTAGCGTTTCCTATAAACTGTTTCATCTGACTTTACTCTGGCCCCGGAAAATACAGAATATCGTCTTCCTGTAATCGCCTGCCAAAGTAATTTTATCTCGCATTCGATATTTAAGGTGCGACGGAATTTGCCCATTAACTTTTACAACTGGGATTGTCAAAGTAGATCCACTTTCCATCCCCAGTTAGCATACCATGACAGGAGAATTTCCTTTTGCATCTCGTTCGGGAAAAGAAAGATTGTTTTCGGCGAATACTCTTTGTTTAGCAAAAACCCGCCCCTTTCGTTGTTAAAAAAAGTACTTATGCTTTGCGATACGTATACGTATCACGATAGCTTACTAGTGTCAAAGCCTTAGAAAGGCGCACAATATCAGACATGTATTATAGGCTCGTCTATGGCCACATTCCGGTTTCAAGTAACTCGGACACTGTTCAAAATGCTTCTAAAAAATTTCGGGCAAGGAAGCACATACCTAATCTTTGATACGTTTTAATGTACCCTAGAAGTTAACAGAAAAATATAATTTATTAAGTCCTCGCTGTAAAGTCGCCTATACCCAGCATTCTCCTGTATTCTACTAATGAGATTTTTTGAGAGACATCAAAAATCTCGATTACATTGATTCCTTTACAATTTTTGTAATAAATAATTTAATGTTCTGTCTATGTGGGGAGGAGTACCTTGCACATCGGCCCCTGAAATTAACTTTTAAAATATATCATAAACAGGCTTCTTCCACTAAAATTTTTTATTACAGATTTTCTTCCTACAGTCTCCCAGTAACTATTATACAAAGGCATACTGCAAAATGCATAGTAACAATGAATTCTTTTTTTGATTTTGTTTTTGTAAACATAACACATGATTGCATTTTCATTTTCATTTTTTTTTTTATTGTAACTGTTGTTGTCTGGTTCATTTCTCATTACGGCGTTATTATAAAATATACCTTAACGAAGACATGAACCTATGTGAAGATAGCCCATCTCTTACAAAGACTAAAAGGTAGGCTACGTAATGTGTGGTTACTTTCATGCGAGAATAAACCGGAAACCCGAGCTCTGATAAATGTTTCAGAAGATTGTGCCCATGTCGTTCGCTGATGGGCGATGTTCTTGCTCTTTTAATTAACTGATAGGATGAGCATTAAAAATTCACCACAAAATAAATATTTATTTCATTCTATTTTAAGTTCAGTGAGGAGTATATTCATTTTTTTAAAACGTTTGCAACACCCAGAAGGAAGCCTCAGAGACGACACAAACTACATAAACCTTCTTGATCAGCATCAAATGCTAAGCTGGTGTAAAAATGTCGGTTTACCTGTCTAGCTGTCTGTGTAATCTCTGTGGTGAGCATTCTCCTGGCTGAAGTAAGTGCAGCTAATGACAAAGGCTGAAAGTTGTTGCACGCAAGCTGATACCGAATCGGGGAATCAAATGTCACGACCGCAGTACAACATAACCACAGATCGTCTCTGTATTCAAAAACAGAAAATATTTGATTTTTTCTCTTTATTTATAATATATATATAAAGCACAACAGATACAAAAATAAAAATTTGCATTTATATTCTATGGGTGGTCTTGCAGCACCTGTACAAAAATGGAAGACACAATGGCTACACTCCAAAGTCCACGAAACCACACACCGAAACTTCGGAAACCTTGTAAAGTCTTCATATTCGTGGCTAGTATCAAATCTCAATCATTCTAAAAATGTTTGTCCGTCGTTCTGTCCATTCGCCTATTAATCGCTGTGACAGATGAAGTCACGATCGCAAGAATGGAGATATCTGCCTTAAATTTAGCAAAAACGTTGCAAGTTATCGCACACTGGTTGATATTAAAAATGGGCCAATGGGGAGCATATCCCGTTTTCGGGTTTTTTGTTTTTTTTGGCCATAAGTTACATCAGACATATGATATAAATTTCCACTTGTATTCTACAAAAATAAATGAAATCACCGACACCTACGCAATGTTATTGAGTACAGAAATGTAGATTTTTCTTTTAGTCTTTACACCCTACACTTGTTCGAATGTATGGAACATCGAGAACGCCTTGGGACAGACCGACCTTTTATTAAATTATATAAAAAAATATCGTCTCTGAACCGATCTAAGCTCGATATGTCCGTCTGTCCATCTTTTTCCATGTTCAAAATACAAGTGACAATTGTTAATATATTTTGATGAAATTTGGTAAACCGACATTCTTTAGCCCAAAGACAACTGGTATTAAGAATGGTTCGGATCGAACCACTTTTTTGACCACTCCCCATATAAGGAATCATTTTAAAAAGTTTGTGAATACTTATAGATGACGTAGAGTATTTAATGGTGAGCCGTGGCCCGTTATAGTGTTTTTATAATGATGACTTAAAAAATGCGGTCGTAGCCGAATATAATTTTCTTACTCTTTTTTTTTTGAAAATTTTTTATGTTTACCACTCTGGTATGTCGATATTACTCTGTTGAATTAATCGTATGCAAAGCGATTGAAATTGAAATCGTAACTACTGCTCATACTCATTGAACTGAAGTAAATGGAAACGTGCCGTCTTCAACACTTTTTGTTAAAGCCGTTGAGATGGTTCAGTGATTTCATACAATTTTTATCGATTTGGTTTTAACACGCGGTTGTTATCAAACTTTCACGGAAAATAAAAAAAAAAACAAAAAAAAAAAAATATATATATATATATATATATATAAATAAAAGTCTTCAAAAGACTTAAAAACTCGATATCGGAAAAATGTCATTTCCGAAGGATCAATAAAAAAATACTGAAAATTTAATGTTAAACTATGCTTTTATTCTTGTACATCTATATATACATTCTTGCATATCCTCGACGTTTATGTATTTTGCATGGATTTACATGCATTTACCCACATGCATGCACAGAGCTACATGAGAAACAATACTCGACCGCACACAAATGGCAGCCTAATGAACTACATTGTAAAAATTTCATTGATATCCATTGTGAACGTGAGCGTAATGCCATATGTTGTTGCTTTTGTTGAAATTATTTTTTTTATTTTTTTTCTTATTTCAGGATATGAGTATTCAATTTGTTTTTTCTCTTCCTCTTCCTCCTCTTCTTGTTCTTCTTTTTTTTTTTTTTTTTTGTTATTTCATTTTCAGTTTTATTATAAACCTACGCAAAAATATGGGAGCAAAAAAAACGTTAGCGAGCAGAAAAACTTTTTCTTTTTTATGAAATAAAATAAAAATCTGTGTAAAATATAAACTCTAGAATGGCCTGTGGTGGTTAGTGCTAGTATGTTGAACAGGACAATGCAGGTATGCTTCGATGTACGCATAAGCTTGTACGGAGATATAAAAATAGGTTCACTGTCTGTTTTTATTTATTCATTTGCTTTTTTTTTCTCTTTATTTCATATCGACCTTTAAAAAAGAATTTTTTTTAACAAATAGTCAAAATAATAAAAAATCAATAAAGTGAAAAAAAATATTTCGCTCTCTTGATTTCACGGATTAACTGAACCTAATTAATTGCTATTAAAGGTGAATACTTGCTTTATAGCATATATGCTTTAACAACATGGAACGTGTGTGATTAATAATGAATTCTCGGAAATACACCGTCAGCTCATTGTCGCTGGAAGCACCCAAAAAGCCTGACTATCCCGAGAAATTGAGCAGGAGATGGTTTTACTTCATAACTCATAGCCTAGTGAGTGGGGGACTGAAGTCATGTCTACACTACTTTCGCAATAAGCGGCCGTGGCAATCCTAAAAACACCCCAAGAGGAAAAGCCACGACGTCAAGAATGGCTGTAGGTAACTGTTTACGAAAATTATAAAAGGTAGGTGATAAATAAGCATATTAAGCGATAATGTCATCTGATGGTCACGTTCTACGTTGAAAGCCGTTAGACTGCTTTTATGGCTCACTTACCGCAGATCAAGAGCAAAACAAAAATTCAATCAATATTAAAATTTACACCCATAGGCGCATTTCTCTTTAATCCACGTTTGGCAAATTCACTGCTTCGCTGACCCCTTCACTCTTTTTCTGATTGTCTTAAAATTTTAATTGCACGCCTAAAATAAGGTTCTCTAGTGACCAACGACTTACTTTTTCACCAAATCTCTCTGTTACCAAAACAATAAATTTATTTCAAATAGAAACCATTTCTTTTAAGATCAATCTTGGATGACCTCCAGAATTGGTGTCGTGTTTTTTAAGAATATGTTCCTGTTAGGTAAAAAATTGTAATTCGTAGCGGTATGTAGCGACGACAGTTGCCATATTTTCATTTTGTCCTTTAAAATATCCGGAAAAAAATGTCCATATCTCCTAAGGCTTAGCCACAAGTCAATATATAAATCTTTTAATGTTTTTATATGAATTCCAATAATTACCCTATTTTTAGTATGCACGGATTACCTCCCGTCAACTCAAGCAGGTAGAAGTATACTTTAATTTTAATCTTAGTTGATTCGTCGGAACCATTTTGACGTAAAAAGTAAAAATGGTGAAAGTGCTTACTGGCGGTACTATGTAGAACCAAGCTAGGCCTTGATACATTCTCCTAGTGCTTATAACAAATTGCAATATCCAGATAAATTTGAATGGTGGATCCGTTTTAGTGGAATACGTTTGTACGTATGTCGTCTACACAATTGATTTTGAAACGCCAACTTTGTCGGCAATTTTTTTTTCCTATCACTTTAGGCAGGAAGTGAAGAAGATGGGTCCATGAGTTCACCCACAAACACTAGAAAGTGATAATTTCCCTTTTACCTAAGTAAACGCCTCAGAGAGCCTTTAGTGTAACATTTCTTTAGTAAAGTCTTCATGCTGTTCTTGGGAATCAGCTAAGTCAGATCAGTCATCAGGCCACAGTTAACAAAAAACACTGTACGCCGTATCCTATAAATCTTATTAAACAAAAAAGGTGCTGCTGTATAGTTCAACGCTGTGCAAATAAATCAACAATAGTCACAAAGTTTTTATGTTTCGACACTTCTACGCTCTCTTCTCCCTCTATTCGTAAAATAAATAATGCGATTTTGGTTTGCCGTAATCGAAAAATAAAATGCTGCCAACTTGTATAGGAACTTACAGACAAAGTACAAGCATAGTAAAAAATATACAAATATATAATATATATACGATATATATCATATATTGCATACTTTGTTGTTGTTGTTGTTGTTATAGGATATAACAACGGCACGAAGAATTTTGTACACTGCATGGCCTCTAACAATACTGGAGCATCGACTATAGAGGTTTGAGTGTGATCCTAACCCTTCGCTCGGGGCAAAGCGACAACCACCACGAACATTCGTGGCTTGATAGATAATCCCGTAGTGCAACTCTGCCGCCCAGGGACAAGGTGATCATCACTACGATGACTCCTCGAACGACCGCATTCAGTCGCCTGACCACACGACATTCGTCCCATGGGAGCTATTCTACTTAAGCAACTTGACCTAATTGGATCCAATAGCTTTTTTGTCTGTAATGCATTAGGATTGTCGCCATTACGCGTGTCATCATAAGAATACTCTTGCATTTGGATTATCCATAGTTTTTGGATTGACTTCCAACTTTTTTTCCATGAATTTTAATGTACAGGACGATCTGTCAAACAATTATAATCAGACACTAACTCTCACTAGTAATTCTATGGCCCCTTTGATAACTTGCCGAACTGTTGAGTCTCCATAGTAGCCAAGTTCCTAGTAGATTAGTCTGCAAGCAGACGACACCCATGACTTCTTTTTGACAGGGTCCCCATCGGAGGAAAGATAACATGACAAAGCCAAGTTCACAATTTTAACCTGAACATACAGCCGAGTAGATAAGAGTCATGACATAGATATAGCGAGTGCTCGACCGTCACCATGTATATACGTGCAGGTGATATCTTCTGAGTGATTCGTCATACGTCATTTTATTACGCATTCTTGATTGTTACGCACGGAATAACAAAATTAGTATGACGCCACATTTGGAAGTTGATGCATATAACACGAACCGATTTGGAAGTGCTTTTGTTAAAATAAAAAGCTTCATCTCTTCTTTATTATAATTGTTGCTTTTTTTATATCATAATACGAACATGACTGCTCAGGTACAGACATGCGATTATTTACCGTAAATGCATTTGAGCATTGAAAAGAAATCAGCTCCATTTCATCTGCACGCCTTGCGTAGTGTTTACATGCAGAATAAATAATGTGTGTGTGTGTGTGTGTGTGTGTGTGTGTGTGTGTGTGTGTGTAGTGCGTATCAAGTCAGTAGCTTTAAGATCTGTTTTTTGTTACTGCTTAATATAAAAGAAGAAGAAGAAGAAAAAACATCCACACGACCATGTATATAAGAATGCATGCACAAAAACAAAAAAAAACAATTAAAATTTCTACAATTAATTCTACTTTTTAGGAAAAATAATTACTTTTTGTTTCGATTATTAATCATATTTAAATGAATTTTTTGTATTCATACATACACACATTCATACATATTCATACAACAAATTCATTTAAAACCATTGATATTTATGAAGGTTTCCAAAAATTCACAAAAGGTTAAACAACTTTAAATTATTTGTTTATTTCCGTTTAAAAGACTTCCGTTCGTGCTTGCTAAGCGCAACGCTAATAGACTGGCAGCCTGTCAGTCGCTGCACTCTTTTTGTTACATTTACTTACTATAGGGTTCAAATGCTTTAAAGTTTCCGTATAAATTTAAGAAATCTTGAGTCGATGAGGGTCCGACCTTCTAGCCATTTTCTACGCGCATTCATTAATTCTCTATTTTTGACAGAAATCGAAACTAACACTAACACACCTGTTCTTAGTTTAGACACGCACAAGTCAAATCCTAAAATAGGTGGGATTTGCTCACATAATTAAAAAATCATTCTGGAGCGATAACTAAAATATATATCTTGGGTAAATTTTGATTTACAAAAATAGATGAAAAATCCCATCACTTATGCTGACTATGAAATACTTTTCAAACTATAATACATATCACGTGGTAGAGTGTGGGGTGAGCAACCAGTCCAAAGCACGAAAAAACTCTCGTTATATCCTAAAACACTTGTGATATAAGAACATATTAAACTTGTTGGGATGTGTGCAACAGCCAGAAGGACTTGAGATGAACCCACCTTTTACTATATTATGTATAGAAAGTGATTCCGAATCGATTTAAGTTTGTCCGTCCGTCTGTCAGTTCTGTTTTCTTATGTTCATGTACAAGTTACAGTTTTTTAGATATTATCGGTCGATTCAGAGTCACTTGTTGAATCGATCTAAGCTTCCTTTTCGTCTGTATGTCCGCTCATTTGTCTGCCCGTTTTGTTTCCTCGTACTCAATTTTTGAAATATTTGGAATATTTTGATAAAATTTTGTACACCGACGTGCCTTGGTCCAAGGGCGAGTGCTTTTCATAATAGTTCAGATCGGACCATTTTTTCGACTGCTTGCCATATAACGCCTTAGTGTGAAAAGTCGTTATATAAACGACTGTATTAAGCGAACTAATGTAAAGTATTCAATAGTGGCTCGTGGCCATCTATTCTGTTTTACCTTGTTTTATTAGACGTGAAATCACTTCTTTTGACACTCACCACATTTCTATAAATCAATTTGACAAAAACTGCCTAGATATCTGTAAAATATTATTATTATCTGTGCATAGTTCCGTAAGAAAATCGCGTCAGATTTAGTGAAAGTTAGGAAGGAAAGTTAGGGAAAGTTCAGAAAATATTAACCATTTGTTCGAAACTCGAAAATCATCTAATAAATGTTAGACTGACTATTAGGCCATTGCAACTCGATCGTTAATTAGCGCATTAATTTTTTGCTTAACACCTACTGTGCCTTTACTAACGTTATAGCGTATGGTTGTAAGTGGCAATTAGCATATAGATAATGAACAAAATGTTCATTTTACACAGCTGGAACACAATCAACTGAGAGAATGAAACCAAAGAAAAAATCAAAAAATTAAAATAACAGATAAGAGAATTACGTCTACTTTAGACTGAATCTCTGATACCCAACATAAGTGGGCCAGATTATAAACGTCCAATATTTTTTTATGTACATATATATGCTAGGGCGAGTTTTTACATAATTTCAAAAGAGCTTAAGAAATACTTTTATCGAATCAATATTTCTTGGAGGCTCTAAGTTACAATTTTTTATGCGTTGTGGCCATATTTGGGCGCGGATCGTTCACCATTTATGGCACAAGTTTATATTAAATTTTTGCGAATGTATACAACGCTCAGAAGAACTCGAGATAAACTCACCTTTCACTTGCTGAATCGATGAAACGTTGTCCGTCATTCTGTCTGTCTAGCATTCTTGTATAAAGCGAAATGGTGTAAGGTGTTTAATGGAGACCTCTAGCCCGCAATATGCTTTTACCTATTTTACTCAAAATTCTCTTAGTATTCATACAAAATTTCAGACTAGAGCCTTATTCAGACCTTCTCCGTAGTCGTGCCGTCTAAAAAGTGTCACTGTATTCCTCAAGTAAAAGTGTACAGGGCACGATTGATTTTGCGGCTAAGAGCGTCTTAACAGCGGACGTAAAATTAAATCGTCTCTGAACATTTCAGAGTGGGCGTGTCCAACTCCCCTTACGGTGGGACATACACTTTAATTGCGATTGGCTTATGGCTGCAGTTTCTTCTGAATGCTCGGTCAGTAACAAAGCGTATACACGATCGACCGCGCCGTCTTTCCTTTCGGACCGTCACCGCGTGCCTAAACGAGTAATTGGCCTTGCAAACGTTAAGACCTAATTCTGACCGTTGCAAAGCAAACGCTAAATTTTGGAGACTTTTAGTTTTGCTTGCAAAAGGTTAGTGACAACAATAATTTCTCGCTTGTGCAAGTGCATGTATATCAAACATTAACTGGCTGTCAATTAACATTGCGTGTGCTTGCATGCACGTCGACCGTAATTACAAAAGTGCATAACAATATACCGGTCGTAACTAAGAAAGCTTTAATGAACAGCTAAACAACATTAATTGCTTTTTTGTAAAAATACATCAGCCAGAGACTAAAGGTACAAATATATTAAATATATCATCGCGTTTGTGAAACTGAGACTTTTCTGTGAATTAAATACAAATCGTTTAGCTAAAGACTTTGAATTGGTTAAGTCCGTGTTAAGTCCAGTTGTTATTTAATCTAAAATTCTCAGTTAATGTTCGTACTTCAATTCTCTTCTTCTGCTGCGGTTTTCAAAATCGAAAACCTTAAAAAATTCTTGGATAGTCACTACTGAGATAAATAGAGGAATGAGGAGAACAGTGTTACCAAAAACAGAAAATGGTCTTATATCGCCTGTGATCACAATGCCAAATACTGATCCGAATAAATATTCTTAAAATCCATTTAAGCACTCTGAGTCGACCTACTAACGCGTTTCCGAAATAAAAGAATTCCATGTGCAGTGCTGAACGTTCTTACAATCGTACCTCGTGGGGAACTCAATTTTGTCGTTTATTATTATAGGTTATAGGTTACGAGAATAGGAAACGAAAATAATGAAAACTTATCCATAGTTGAGGAACTTAGTGGTACGTACCACT